>CACRXK020014936.1:0-12662 GCA_902702795.2 Paramuricea clavata
AAACAGATCTATATTTGGTTTAACGCGGGCTTTCTCTACTGCCCGAGCAAAACAACTAGGATCTAGGGCCCATTCACTTGAACCCAGAGCTTGTCTGGAGTCTTTGTCAGCCTGCAGTGTGTTAGATACACCTGGTATATGTGCAGCAGAGAGCCAAATGCCATTGCTTACACACCAGTCCCAGACTAATCTACCAGCCGAGTTGCAAGCTTTGGAGTGACTGGTACCCATGTGATTAATGGTAGCTACTGCAGTAGTGTTGTCAATGAACACACGGACATGCTTGTCTTTTACATAATTATGAAAGGCTTTTAGTGCCATAAGAACTGCTAGTATTTCTAAATAGTTGATATGGTAAAGCGACTCAGCTGGGGTCCACTGGCCCCCTGTGCTCAAGTTACCCAGGACACCACCGCAACCAGTGGTTGAGGCATCAGTATAAATAACAATCTCATACTCGCTGTGTTGCACGACATTAAATGCACTCGGGAGAGAAACTGCCCACCAATGTAGGTCTTCAATAGAAGACGAAGATAAGGTCATAGAACTATTAAAATTCCCTTTATTCTTCTTTAGGGCTTCATTTTTATCCATACCAGCCTTTCAAAATGTTCTTAAAATTGTTTTGAATAAAAGTGCAAGGTCGAAGAACAAATTTCAAACAGTATAAAACTAAGTCAACTGACAAAAGCCAAATACAACTCACAGTTTTTGCTGTTGCATGCCTCGACTCCTCTCGTAAAGAAGCCAAAAATCTTTAAAGAAATATCCGTAGTGAATTTAAGTGAATGAGAAACTCTGCAAAATGTGAAAATGAAAAGTTTGATATAGATTTACAGCAACGAATGGACGAGCAAACTCCAAATAAAAACAACAACAAACTTTATTGCAAAAGCTTAGTGGAATTCACAAGTTATAGATAAAGCTTCAAAAGTTTACAAAGGCCTAGCAACAGCTCACGTATAGAGGTAAGAAATTTCAAGAAAATCCGGTTTTCTCCGGTTAAATTATAGAGGCTATCCTACGGATAGTTAAACGCGGAACTAAGCGGGCTTCGTACAACGCAATTTTATCGGCCGTTTAACTATCCGCTAGATAAGAAATGTATACGCTGGATAGCGCCTATAAACACCGTTTAAGTTAAACGCCTTTGATACAACCGGCCCCTGCTGTCAATTGTTAGATACCTGTGGAATCGTCTAAAAGGAAAAACTACAAAAATGTCAATCCAGAGCTGCTAGAGTAATAACAGGAGCATCTTATGATATTAGGTCGGCCGATATTCTTGCAACTTTGGGGTGGCAAACTCTTGACAATAGGCGAAAATACTTGAAATCCATTTTTATTTACAAAATCTTAAATAATGAAACTGCTCCAAACCTGAAATAAGTGATTGTCCAATTATACACCAATTTAGAAATTCTCAAACAGATCTGGTACTTCCATTCCCAAAATCACAATTTATTTCAATTACTGCAAAACAATCCAATTATATGAGTTGTTTCAAAAGACTAATGAAGCTAATTTTCGAAAACAATAAGCATGTAAATAGTTTTGTATGTTTGTTATTTATTTATGTCCGCTAATTGTTTGTATTATGTATATGTATTAGTCTTAACCTCACACGTCCCCTATGGAAATCATCTAGATGTTAGGGTTAATATATATATATATATATATATATATATATATATATATATATATATATATATATATATATATATATATATATATATATATATATATATGATTTGGCGTGGATGCGTATCAAGCCTATATACTCAGAAAAATTCTGAGCCCTAACGGGAATTGAACCACGTAACCTTCTGATTACCGGACAGACACTCTAACCATTGAGCTTTAAGGCATCAGATGGTGAGCCAAGGTTACGTTATTTACTACTTCTGTGTGTTACATGTGTACTGCTAACTGCAAGTCTCGACATGTCTTGTTGATGTTATTATTAAGAACTGCATTTCTGTATATGTGTGCCTCCGTGGCATATATACTGTATATATATATACGGGTGTCTGAATTTCAGACACTCTAAAATTATATTGCGAGCTGTACGGGTGTCTGAATTGCAGACACCCCTATATATATTTTATTGCGAACTATATGGGTGTCTGAATTTTAGACACCCATATAACCATTTCTTGCATGATCGGTTATTCCATTTCCAGCGATAAGGGTGTCTGAAATTCAGTCACCCTAAATATTCAGGGTGTATGAAATTGGGGTCTCTGCAGATTAGTATCTTCAGACACCCCTGAAATTTAGGGGAGTCTGAAATTCAGACACCCCTAAACATTACACATGCACCAGTTGTTCTATTGCCCATGCATTTTAGCATGCAGACAGTTAATTTTATTTGTCTAAGTGTTAGGTATTGTGCTGTAAAATTAACACTTGGCAGAACATTCAGCGAATAATAGCTAAAAACGTTGAAAATAACGTTTTTGTATGCACATTCATTCGGAGTTAAACTGAACACACTAGCCGCACAAATTATAGAAAAATAACAAAAACGTAAGCAGCGCCAGAAAAATTGCTATCAGCAAAAATCAAGATTATACATCAATACAATTTCGACACAAGTTTGCAGGAAATCCCCCTTTTCTTTGATATTTGGGGCAAATCACGATGACTGGCAATTAAACAATATTTTCACAGAAAAATGAGAAAATTTCAGCAAAAATATTGCAGTTTTTGTTAAAATTCAAAGTTTGGAATTGTTCAAATTTCTTTCAGTGGAACGCATATTTGTTTGCTTCACGAATAGAACAGAATGATACTATAAGAAACTCACGGAACAAAATTTAGTGACGAAATAATAAGATTAACTAACAATTAAGAGTATCATTTACTTTGTATTATGTAATTTAGATATTATTATAGCTTTATTTTTTTATTTTGCAATCAGTTCCTTAACTTTGAGCTAGCTAGCTCAATAATATTCATTAAAACCCGGCAAAATTCACTAGTAACCATGCATATAAGCTCGTTTCAGTTAAACAAAGTGAGCGTTAGTAAATAATTTACTCAATTGCTTTAGTTTACACAGCTCTGGCTGATTGCACAAATTTTCAAGCTTTAATGGAACAAATTTTTAATGAATTTGCAAAAAAACCGAAGTTAAATTTACCTCAATTAATTTTTGGCAAAATTTTTATTTTTTCTTGCCACGCGCACGATGGGCAATTGTTTGCTTAATTTAATGATTTGCGCTTTACTTAAAACTTAGCCAAACAACTTTAATTATTCCTTTAATTATATGTACATTACCTTGAAACCAATACCGCACCTGATTGATCGGTTTTGTTTCTCCTTTCCGCAATGAGTTGGCAAATGACTTTGTGATAAACAATTCAATATATTTTATATATTGCCTACCAAATCTCACTTGTATAACTGGTAAATATTAAAATTGTTGTTTCTGAATAGGATGTCAACTTACAGATATATTCGTAAATATCTGAACACAAATACTTCAATACATTTATATCACCATTGCCTCGGTTTCTATTGTTCTCAGCAGGTTGATTTCAAGCGAATACACCTTCCGGCCTACTGTTTGAAAGCAGGGGGCGGAATTTGAATATTTCAGGGGAGAGAGGGGCTGAAATAATTGCCCTAACTATGCGGTTGATATGAAAATATCAACCTCTTCAAGCGGTTGATATGTTCATATCAACCTCTTCAACAGGTTGATATGTTCATATGAACCTTTTCATCCATATCAACCTCATTAATAAATTAATGAGGTTGATAAATACATATCGACATCTAAAGAGGATCTTCCCTCTCATCTGAATAGACGCTGGACGTCCCCTGGGCGAGAAACAAATATCAGCTGTAACTCTGCCCGTCACTATCGATCATCCGGCGTCAGAAAACATGCTGGCAAACCCTAGTTAAATTCACACTCAGCGAATTTATACAAAAATATCTACTGTTTTGCTTGTGGGACGTGAAATAAGGTGAAATTACACACTGCGCATGCTCAACTACAACTTATTACAACTTCTGAAAGACAGTATTTCTCACCTCGCTCTCACTTTCCTCTCCGCTATAAGCGAGTTCTATTACTGCATTTAAATCTAGTTGACAATCACTGTCCGAAACCTTGTCACTAGTACACACATTCTGCGTAATATACAGATCCTGTCACTTTTATCCTCCATAGCCAGCGATCAACAAACAACGTGAATACTTCTACACCATGTTAAATGTAAAATGTACTTAAACCCGTCGACTGCATGCATAACATTTTTCTTCTATTTGCAACACAATACACTTCACCCACACCAGTCATTTCAACTAATTTACATCCTCTCTCTTATGCGAATCGCACAAATTCAAACCTTATGTGAAAACTGCCTAACATCGTTTTGTCAGCATTCAAAAATAGCAGTCCTATAAAAAAACCCTATAATCAAACAATGTTTCTCACTTCGCCTAGTGATGATATAAGTCGGTTATATACCTTAGAGGTCCTTAGACCTCTGTGTTTATATGCATAAACACTTCGGTCACGGTATATAACCTATACCTATAATATACTAATGCATGGAAATAAAACTGGTGAAAATTGGTATAGTAAATACAAGAAAGACGTTTAGCCTAGTTTTCACACCCTATAGATGCAATTGATCATGTTTAGCAATTTAAGTTTAATAAGGAATATTGCTGTTTCATTCAAAGTCTGCTTTGCGGAAACTAAACTTTTTAAATTACTTTTTAATTATATACATGCCGTAGTACGTATTCAATTTAGCAACATCTGCTTGTTGCACATGCGCTGGATTTGTTTCAGTATGTACTCTTGCCAACTTGAAACATCCACTGTACTGATTCATTTTAATAAGTTCTGAATTTACGCGAGTCTGTAGAGTGATATAAATGTAGCTTTTAAAATTTCCTACATCTACAATATTATAATTTTATCATTAATTATTATTGTTAAATCCATTCAGCAATAGTCTTCATTAACTGGATACATGTGGTACTGGGCACATGCAAAATTAAAAAGAAGGCAAAAATCGATGGTGCAAGGCCATAAATGTCTATTTATTCATCAAAAATTCCATTGTAGGCTACTACAGTATAATTGTTTTGAATTATGTGCATTCTATATTTTCGGTTTTAGTCAATCTTTATTTTGCATTTAATGCGTGGAAGAGACGGAAAAAGCTTACATTATATTATATGATCATGACGTAATTCTTTCTTATATGCAGATCAATAGAACATGCAGAAATAATTGGGCCTCCCTTCTATACCAGTTTAACCGGTTTAGAAGAGACAAAAATACTTGTCAGTCTGTTAATTAAGTCCCATAGAGACTTAGATATTTTATACAACCAGATGAGAATAATGGTTGGGAACAATTTTAATTACACTAAAAATCCAAGTCAGAGCAAAACAGCAAAAAATATTGTAAATATAGGTCCATGTAAGCTTTTAATGTTGCATCTTAACTGGAAATCATCTATTCATAATATTAAATGAAGCAGAAACATTGACAAAGTATCAGAAAAATGACGTTTTATACAATATCCTTGCACATTTTGCAATAAAAATACACCAAAGAACTGCTCCATTAAGACATGTAGAACATTGGGCAACTGAGTTGTTTGTATAATTTTTTATTTGTTTGTACAGCTGCCGCAGTTAAAATTTCGTTCGTTAAAATATTTGATTAGCTGGTTTTCAACTCAATACTATTTTATCAAATTAAAGCACGAGGAATGATAAGTTTTTCCTAATTTTGTATGCGAGCGAGTTTTTCATTTGCTGTTTACAACGCCTAATTATTGGTCCTAAATTTTATTCAAATACAAGAAAATTTATTTTTGTGATTTGAGATATATTTATAGAAATGCAATTGAATGGACCCACAATCCTGTCAAGTCTACAATTCGAAACTCATAAATACGTACTCGGCCGAATTGCATGTTATATGCACACCATTCAATAAGGTTTATTTACTTACGTTATTGCTGTTTAAATTTTGAGTTATTAAAATATCTTAAACATGTTTTGGAGCTTTTGGAAAGCAATAAGTTTTTATTATCTGGTTTGAGGTAAATATTGATATTGTTTGCAGCTGTGCTATTCTTTCATTTGTAATGTGTTTTTTTTTTAATTTGAAATATGGACGAACGTAATGGTATAAATTCGACCATCCACTGCGTGCTTAAACACTGTTCAAGACGTGCTACATCTGACACATCTTAAAACTTTGGTAAATTGTTGGAACAAATCTGTGGTCTAAACTTTTTGTAAGTATTCCGTAACTTAATCCACTACTTCATGTTGATTATATATATGTAGTAATACGGTATATATGTAGCATACTTTTCCTATTTGTTCATCTTATCGTAGTTGATCATATTATCGTAGTCTTTCTCTAAAACTAACGTGCTGATAGCACTCTTTCTTCATAAATATTGTAACTGACATTTTTCGAATAATAAAATAAATAATCTAGGCACCTTAATTTTAAATAAAAGCCTTATCCTTTCTGGTGGGTTCCTAACCCTGTTTCGTATATATATACATATTTCGATTATTTTCTATTGCGTTTGGGCGAAATTATTGGATAAAAAAAGAAAATGACGAAAGTAAAAATGTTCGACGTATAGTACAAATAGACTAAACATAAATAGACTTACAAAACTAAAAAAAGACTGACAAACTGACTTATACACTGTTCCAAGTGTGCACGCATGGAATCAATCTACATGCAATGGAACAAAGGACAGATAAAGCAGCCAACACAAATTAGTTTATATCATTCTTCCTTCTGGAAGGATAACAGATGTATACTTTGTTCTTTAGGTCCAGCAAACATTAAAGGGACATATTGTAAGAAAAAAAACAGATACATTTCGTAGAAGATGTTTATATAAATTATGCATGTTAATTAATAAGATGAAGTTCCTCCCGTGGGAGTGGAGGCCTGACGTTAATCTAGCCAAATGAACCGCACCTTTTCCAAAATGTCTTTATCATAAGTCTCATAAGGGCATTTTTGTTGCAGACGTTACGTTTGAGACAAAAATAAAAAGGGTACTTTTCAATATAACTTGAATGCAAAAACATTTTGATAACAATTTATATAAGATATTTGTAGTTACTGTACATAGTAGAAAAAAACTGACACTCAAGGTATCTGATATGCAAACTCGAGTCGAAGGCGAGAGTTTGTATATCGGATAAAGATCGGATGCGAATTAACGAAGATCGGATGCAAATTAACGTGCTTAAAAAAACGACCCATCTTTTGAGTTCACTGGCGAAGTAATTTTAAAAATAAACATTGTATAAGCCGAGAAAATCAAAGCTGAAGTTTAATATGTAAATCAGGACAAGTCTTTATCCGATTACAAACATTGATTAAACATTCATTTCTTTTGAATTTTCTTCATGAATTATTAATGAGTTTTTTAAGGGCGATTCACGAATATTCAAAAAAATAACTTTTACATTTTGAAGGGCCTCTCTTTTCTGCTTTTTAATGTACGGTAATTTTGGTTCCACGCTTCCAGGGTTTTGTAATAGGAGTCGTAAAGATTATGCTGCTAGGTAGGCTACTTCTCAATTCTGCTTCGCTTTTTATAATCATGTAATGAGGGCTTTTTTCGAATAACGTAATCGTAGTTACGCTTATAACAGCGATTTTTGTCATATACTGTATACAAATTTATTGCTATTGTAACATCTCTAGCTAGTTTGCAACCAGCGTCGTGATTGTTGAAGCTTCAGCATTACGTTCCAAAATGTCTTTATCATAAGTCTCATAAGGGCATTTTTTGTTGCAGACGTTACGTTTGAGACAAAAATAAAAAGGGTACTTTTCAATATAACTTGAATGCAAAAAACTCTTTTGATAACAATTTATATAAGATATTTGTAGTTACTGTACATAGTAGAAAAAAACTGACACTCAAGGTATCTGATGTGCAATCTCGAGTCGAAGGCGAGAGTTTGTATATCGGATAAAGATCGGATGCGAATTAACGAAGATCGGATGCAAATTAACGTGCTTAAAAAAACGACCCATCTTTTGAGTTCACTGGCGAAGTAATTTTAAAAATAAACATTGTATAAGCCGAGAAAATCAAAGCTGAAGTTTAATATGTAAATCAGGACAAGTCTTTATCCGATTACAAACATTGATTAAACATTCATTTCTTTTGAATTTTCTTCATGAATTATTAATGAGTTTTTTAAGGGCGATTCACGAATATTCAAAAAAATAACTTTTACATTTTGGAGGGCCTCTCTTTTCTGCTTTTTAATGTACGGTGATTTTGGTTCCACGCTTCCAGGGTTCTGTAATAGGAGTCGTAAAGATTATGCCGCTAGGTACTTCTCAATTCTGCTTCGCTTTTTAGAATCATGTAACGAGGGCTTTTTTCGAATAACGTAATCGTAGTTGCGCTTATAACAGCGATTTTTGTCATATACTGTATACAAATTTATTGCTATTGTAACATCTCTAGCTAGTTTGCAACCAGCGTTGTGATTGTTGAAGCTTCAGCATTACGTTCTTTTTGTCTTTTTTAGGTATTGCAATGAAGCTCCTCCTATTTGCTACTACTCTAGTAATGGCTGCGTATGTTGCAGCTAAACCGGGAAATCAAGGTCCTGCCTTATCCGATGAAGGTCTTGTTAAAAGAGAGGAATGGTCAACGATATCAAAGACAGTCAATGGACAGGAGTTGTTATTTGGCTGTGACAGAAGACACACATTATTAGATGACGGAAAATGCTGGTCTTATTGTGGCTCTTCCTGGGTGGGTATTAAAATTACAAAAACTTGGTTAACGGTCAGCGGTCAAAAATCAGTAATACTTCATTTTACAATACTATTTGGTGTATATCAAATGTCAAAATTAAAATTTCTTGTTTTCCGTTTAAACCTATCGGGTAATTAACGTAATTTTCACTGCATTGCTCTGGTAAGGGGCAGCATTACCTTTATTGATCGGGCAATGATAAAACCAGAAATGACGCGCGGGCTCTTCCGGGAAGCCGATAAGTGTAAAGTTCTTTCAAAATTAAGACTAAACAAACATTTCAACATGAGCGGCAGGTGAGTTATTCTGCAGATTTTGACACCTGGTATATAACAGAACACGAATTTGATGAGACATCAGGAAAACAGCGCGTTTTGTGGTCCCTCGATCGCCATTGTTACCTTCGTCTTTGCGGCTAAATGGTGCATAAATAATTAACAACAAAGGACGAATATATAATGTTTATTCATAATAACAGGAATTATTGAAACGGACTTTAGTTAGTTGAATGATGGCACGGTGGAAAACACGGGTACCTGATTGACGTATACTGGATAAACGGATAGATTGGTAAATTGGTAAACGGATCGTCGGATAAACGGATAAACGAATAAACGGATAGACGGTTTACACAGATAATATCTTTGTCATATTATTTATACTAATGGTGCATGAATTGAAGTTGTGGTCATTAGCAAAGGCTATAAAGTCGAGATATAGCGATCAAAATTTGAGCGCCAATGAAGATTTCACTAAAATACGGCATACAGTATAGGAATACAATAAGATAACCATAATACACTGTGTCCATAAAATGTCCATAAATTATAACACCTACTAATTAATATATACCAATTTACGATGCCTAACCAAGTGCATAAAATATGATAAAGGTTGATTTCTAAATTTTTGTCCGATTTCGATTAGAAAGAGAACCACTACACGCTGGTAATATTCAACAAATTTTCTGCCAGTACTGCAGGCTCGCATTCTGAGCGGACGTGTGGTGAAAAATTAAAATTTTGCATTTTGCACAGAACTGTCCACTTTCTGTACGATGTCCGCTGACAATACGAGCCCGCACGAGTGGGAGAAATTTTTGCTAAATTTGACCAACGTGCTAATTACAAGAAACTACGCCCAATTATTTTGTCTTATCAAAAGTTCGCTGTCTAAATCGGGTTTAAAGGCCGAGACACACCGGACGCGATATTCAACAACGCGGCGCGATTTTTCCATTTTCACTGACCGATAACTTTGATCCTGGTTTAAGTTTTTCTAATAGTTTAGAAAAATTTATTTGGTATACATATATCTTTTAAAATTTCCTTTTATTTAATTTCTTTTTATATTAACTTTCAAAAACTGAAAAATCGCGTTGTCGAATCGCGTCCGGTGCGGTGTCTCGACCTTTAGGTTATAGCGCGCATCATAAATCGTACAAATTCAGCAGCAGAAACTATACAATCTCGGCAAAAATTATTGTGGGCAGGGAGTGCACGTTTTGTAACTAAGAGAACAGTCATTCCCTGTATATTGAAAATCGAGTATTTGACGCCCCGCCCACTTCGCCTTTTCAATGTGGATCGATAAATGAAGAAAAAATATTTGCTACAATTGTTCTTGAAATACAACATCGAGTGGGCGCGCGATCGATATATATGGTAAAAAGAATATGTATGGCTGCTTGTCTAGGGAGAACTGTATATCAGTGGCGTGCTGGGTACTATTTTTCTGGAGGGGCCAGTGGGCTGTCAACCAATATACGCCCCTATAATGTTACACTTGATAAACGAGGGCCGAAGGCACGAGCCGAGTGCCACAGGTGCGAGGTTTGTCTAGGAGGGTCCGGGGGCATTCCCCCAGGAAAATTTTTGAATTTAGAGTCTCTGAAATGCCATTTCCTGGACTTTGGGGGAAGATTTGACAGAAATCTGATGGTCAGGAAACGGCATTATAACGTGTCGAAATTTGCAATTCGGTTAGAATTTAGTAGTAGTACTTAAATTATGCAATGCTAATTACTTCCAGCGATTAATCTAATCCCAATTCTGTTCTCTACTGATCTACTGTTGTGAGTACATTTACAACTTAAAACTCTTTTATACAATAACACAAGCAACCCACGCATATGCATTTTAAGGTTTCCTTGCCTGGCTGCCAAAAGGGCGTGTTTCAGCATTATTTCATTGCTTACATTACTCATGCTTCTTGTGCAAACAACTAAATTGCGTACACAACTAAATATCAGTTATCATAACTTCAACTATCTAATTTGCGCCGCTCTCGTGATTCGTGAAGCATAATAAAGGGCATAATATAAGGGCATAATACCAGCAAAAAAGGGCATAATTTCTGTGATCGCTTCGATCGAAACCTGACCAATATTCCGGTAATGAGACATTGCCTGTGATCACTGATCATGTTTCTATATGAACGATTTCGTGTGAGCTGTGAGGTAGCAAATACGGTTATGCAAAATAGTCTGTAATTTAATATATGTCGCCTATATGCGCTTAGTCTGTTTCATACTGTAGCCTATAAACATGTCTTTTCTTGGCGGAAGTAACCATATTTTTTCGAGAATGCGTTTTTTTCCACCCACTTTCAAAATTCGGCGCCCCATTTTTATTTTTGCGCCCCCCCAAGAATTGCCAGCTGGGGGGCGTGACCCCCCGCCCCCCGCCCCCCCGTGCCAGCACACCACTACTGTATATCGATTCTAGTTGTCTATTAGGTTGTAGCACATGTAAAAATGCTAAAATAGGAATAGCTAAAATATGTATTGAAGAAAACATTGTATATTAAGATGAATATCACATATTACTATAGCTCACTTTTCAACGCGGGGTTTAGGCAGGCGTTTCGCAAGTACGTTTCTAAATTTGGATTATTGGCTGTGGAGCTTCAGTACATCAGTAATCAGCAAACTACTTCCAAAATTGGCTTACCAGTTCTCCAATTTGTATTTCCTGACAATTTAGTATCCGCCTATCCGTCTATGCAATAACCGGTACCCAAGTTTTCTACCAAACATCTCGTGACACCGGATGTGTACCAGCAATAAATAGTTTGCATGATTTGTTTTACTCGAAATTATTTAAATCTTTGAATTAATTAATTAACCATAATATAATATATTTCTTCTCATGCTTAACGCAAGTAAAATTTGAGTGTACCTCAAGGTGGCGTATATACGTCGTCTATTCTGTTTTCAAATTTGGGATAGCTCCGACATAATTGTTCAAAAAGGAAATCGAATTTTAGGTTCAGTGACCGGTAAAAAAATTTCAGGCTAATAATTATAGGTCTTATATTACCTTAATCTTTGATTTCTCTCCACAATTTTAAATACTTTTTCGAGAAAAATTAAAAGTTGAAGCAAGAAATGTCTCGTATAACTGAAATACTTATTTAACTAGATGTCAGACACAGTGAAAACATTTTTTAACCTTTAAATTGTATTTTTATCCAGACGAGCGGAGAGTGGTGCTACACCAAGAGAGCAGATGGTATGACGAAGGGTTGCTGGAATAATAGAAAATGTTATCACTTCGTTGATGAATGTCTTACTGCTTGCACCCTTTGAGATCTTCTCCATGAGCTTCAAGAATTAATGATTAAAAACCGGACCAGTTAAATGACTGGGCTTTGTTAAACTCAGAATTATCAAAATAAAAGGAGAATTGCATTGAAATGACTAATATGATTGATGTTTTTGTGATGGTTGTGGGGTGGAGGGAGGGGGTGTAGAATGGCTTTGCAGTTACAATATTATGTGAGAAAACTAAACTAACAACTTTTCAAGTTTCAAATATTACACAAAACACATGTAGTTCGCAAGGTAAGTTTTAT
>CACRXK020014937.1:0-12661 GCA_902702795.2 Paramuricea clavata
TTTTGTTTTACAACACACAAGTCTTAATATTATTACATATTATACGCAGCCTTATTACACATTGTACGCTATATAGTATAGCCTGGCCCTAGGTGACTTGTCAACAGTCAGCATTGTGACATATTTGTACACTTTTATTTTACTGCATAACAGAAAATTAACTTATTACTTGCTTGGTTTCACACTGCGTCTAAGCAACTGAACCTGGATTGATGACATCTTATAGCGGTAATTAATAATGCGATTAGCGTTGCTCGCTTCCTGAAGTTGCAAACTCAGTTTGCAGATCCCGCTGTTTTTGAAAACGTGCGGGTCGTCATGCTATCTATTATGCATATTCTTAGGACATTTGACATATACCTATAATAGGTATTCTTAGAGTGAGGATGTGTTGTTCTGTTTTAAGCAAATTGAAAGGGGGGTGTGAATAACTTTTTTCTTCACGTTAGCATTTTAGGTCAGTGGTGTTCACCATAAATTTAGGTCGATTGTGACGTCAAAATGACGTAAATTTGGCCAAAATCCGCCATGTTTTTGGCCACACATTTTTGACTGACGAGGTATTGGAGCACGATCTCCAGATATATTAAGTATAGCTCAGTGACCCAGCAACAGTTGCAGTAGCTATTTAAATACAAAATACAGCATGTCTCGACTGAACATACTCATTGTTTACAACGCATCGTTGCCGTTCTACTGAAGCTAATAGCAAACCCAGAAATCTAGCTAAAGAGTAAAGAAGGCGGTTTCAAGAAGATTTATTTTAAAAATGAGTTCGCGAGATAAGACACGTGTTAATACAGCCACGCGAATGTTGGTGCAGGTACTTCGAAATAGATAAAAGCGCGTATGTACGTGCATTCAAAGGACGAAGTTTATTTAAAGACAGTATTGGTGGCAATGCACTGATAGAAGGGGTTGCAGTTATGATAGACTACGAAGGACAGGAATATCAGGCTGACATGCAGGCTACAATAATCAAACTCAATGGTAAGAGTTCTTTCAATATATTATAAATAGTTGCTTTTTTCTATAATTATATTGTTATTATAAATGCGTGCATGATATAGCTCGATATAATTAAGGATTGAGTAATAAGATACAATACGTCTTCGAGCTTTCCCATTGTATTGCTTCCCAACCTTCTGAATACATTTAAAATCGCAAAAATCTTGTTGATTCTGATTTTTAAAATACAGTACTTGCACTCGGCAAAGTCTTCGGGTTCCGCCGTGAGTTGCGCTCAAGCCTTACTTCGCCCACACAACCGTCGTTATTGGAAATACTGATCAACCGATGCATCCCTTCAAAGTCAACAACAAAACCAACTTACTCCAAAGATCCACTGACTGTAGCAAATGAGTTTAACAAATAGTTTTCTTCTGTAGGGTCATTGACTTTCCCAAAAAGTCACTCAATTGACGTTAGACCACAACATTGATATATCAAACTCATATTCTGATCACAGTCAATGTCCAGATGGAGAACAATTTAACTTCCGAAGGGTTTCTTGTTACGATGTTCAGAAAGTAGTTTTGTCCATGCCATCTAATAAATCGTCATGCAGGCATTGAACTGATATCAGTGCAAGTCCTTAAAGATAGTTTGCCTATTATTCTTCCCGTCTTAACTGGTATAATTAATTGTTCTCTCACTACTTCAATATTCCCTGCAATATTCTCTCACCACTTATTTAACTAAAATCAGGCCTATCCTTGAATATTGTTCTCCAGTGTTGTGGGGTGGTCTGCCACGATATCTAAAGGACGAATTGGAACGTGTGCAAAGGAGGAGTCTACGAATTATTGGCCTCCCGCATGGTTACCTGCCAACTCTCGAAGAGAGAAGAATTGAAGCCACATCGAGAGAACTCGATACTATCTTACGTGATCCAAGTCATATCTTTTATCAACGAACTATGGAACATAATAAACATAACTATAATCTTAGGCATAGAGACGGTATATTTAAATACGCACCTTTTTCAGGCACTGAACGACACAGAAATAGTTTTATCCTAGCCTAGTTCCTCGGCCTTTTCGCTTGCGCCTGATTATTAAGGGTGATTTTTTAGAGGCATGCGGGTTGACCGGGATTTTTTGGAGACTGGGGTGCAGCCTGCAAATTCCATGAAGCCTGTAACTCGCCCGCGGGTGGAAGGCCGAGGAACTAGGCTAGTTTTATCCCACGAGCAATGAGGCAGCTAGGGGTTGCATTAAAACTTAACTTGGTTTTTATAAACTTTTTACTAATTTCCTAGACTTTTAAATTTTTACTCCAAATTGTATATATAAAAATTTCCGATAGTTTGTAAATATTATTGCATGCCTATAGTTATGCTCCTCTCTTTTAATAGAGATTATTGTAAATCCATTGTATTGTTAAACTAAAGATGGATCAATAAAATCATCATCATCATCATGCCTGGAAGCGCTGGAAGAAATCAGTCTTAATTCCGTTACAGAAGGAAGGCGATCATGCATGCATGAAATAGCAAGCAACAATAGTCCTCTGTCACTGTTAGTAGTTGCCTCGAAGGTATGCGAAAATATTGCTTTAAATCAATTCGAGGGAGAGTTAAAATCGTTTGGTAGGTAACAATCGCATGTTAAACTATCAAAATTTTCTGACATATAGCTCTCATAATTTGGACAGTTTGAAATTCTGTAGTTGGTATCAAAAGGGTTAAATTTGAGTTGTGTTAGTCTATCCATATCCTCATCGCTAGGAATTCGATTGAAATCACCAAGAATAAAATTCAATTCTAAATCGTCAATTGAGTAAAAGGGAAGCGCGCAACTTAAACATATGTTGCAGATATCAACTTACGTTTGTTGGCATGCAAGAGGTAATTTTACGCATGAAGTGCGTGCGTGAAACCAACCCCCCCATGTAAGACAATTTAGGCCCCGTTTACACTATACCGGATTACTTTTCATACCGGATTAATTTTTACTCCGAAGTAAAAAATCAAGGGTGTTTACACTATGCCGCTTCGCTCTGTTGCCAGCTCATGTCTTTCACTGTCGCCATGGAAACAAGTAACCAATATACCAAAATTTATTAAAAACAAGAAGTAACACCCGTTTTCTTTGTAAAGTATAACTTTGTTTAAAAAGATTGACCACCAGACGTTGGTTCGTTTCGCTCTAATCCAAAATTGACGAGTATTTCTTTAAATTTTGCTCTTTCGAAAGCGAAAAGTCAATGTTATTAACATTTTCTTTATTTGTCTTCGGCACAAATAGTAAATGGTTGTAAGGCGTAACAAACAACAGCTATAAAGTATTGTAAAGCGAGCAAATAAAGGCGACAATGTTAAAACATACACGCCAAAATCAATTATGTACCTGTTTACATTGCTCCGGCACATACCGGATTACTTTTCATATCACCTCCAAAGCGGAGTGAATTTTGCTCCGCGTCGCGTACCGCATTAGGGAAAGTACATTTATTATGCCGAGGGGGGGATGAAGATGTTAAGGGGGGCTCCGAAATATTCTCTGGCATTAAAGGGGGGGCTCTGAAAGTTCTTGATATACTGAAGGGAGGCTCTAAACTTTTCAAAGGTTTGACCCCAGCAAATTAAAGTTAAAATTTTTACATCAGTTTCAGGTAAAATTTGCGTAATAAAGTAATTATTTTTGTGAAATGATAACCATTTTTGTAAAATACAGTCAATTTATATGCAATTTGTTTGCGAAATTTGCTTTAGAAAACGCCAGAAATTCAGTCTTAGAGCTTCGAAAATGTAAAAATTTTCTGGGGGAGGACCCCCAGACCCCCATTTTCTCCCAAAACTTAGTATAAGAGTGCCAATCAATCACAAAAAGCTTTATTATAATTATTACACGTATAATCCTCTGACATCCCCCTCCCCCCACCCCAAACGTCAGATGCTTTGCTACGTCCCTGATGGTTGTATTCGAAACCGATTTCAGTTTTAAGATATCCTTAGTCTGCTCTTTTAAATGGATACATGAAATCACCTATAGCTTATTTTAAATTTTTTTGCGCCAGGTTTGTGAAGTAATTTACGCAGTAAAAAGCATATACAATTTGCAAGAATGATATGTTCTATGTTTACGGGATATTTCGTACAAACGGGATGGAAATTAAAGAAATTGAAGCATACTGGCACTTTTGCATGCATTTTTGACAGGCATGCAAAGACATTTGCAACAGATGCCGGGAGATACGTTGGGTGGGGGCAACATACTGCAAGGTTCCAGCACATTACCCTGATCCAGGAAATCCTGGCCACTACATGAACGTGTTCAAGACTCCGAATACGCTGAATGATGGACAACAACAACCTGTTGATAATTCCACCCCTAGAGCCAATTTAAAATGTTTTAAAGACGGTGCCATTTCATCTGGCGCTAGTGAGATGAAAGAAGCAGCAGATCGGTAGTTTTGTTGAGGAGAAGCACTTCGGTATATCAGACATCTTGAGGAACTGCAAATTGTATCTATGATAAGAGAGAATTCCGGATTGTACTCCTTCGATTCCGAAATTTTAAAAACTTCGAGGGGGGAGGGCATCGAAATTTACCGATAACCTCAACAGGGGCCCTGTAAAAATATGAGCTTTTTTCAAGACATCTTCATCCCCCTCCCTCGGTGTAATAAATGTACTTTCCCTTACTGTGGCGTAGTGTAAACAGCAGCCGAATTCGGTATGAAAATCGCTACGCTCCGATGCAATCCGTTGTAGTGTAAACGGGGCCTTATACTTTTATGATTTTTATTTATTTCAAGAAAACAAGAAAAACATTTTTTCTTACGTAATGATAGATTAGCCATATCGACTTATAGATAAGTAGTAAAATAGTAGGAGTGATATACAGAGATTGGTAATAAATACTAATAATGACACTTAACTGGAAGGTTTGAACTCAACATTGTTTATATATAATCTGTCTCGAACCAACCGAACTCGGTGACCTTGCGCTTTAGCCTTCTTCATTTCCGGGTATAAAGTCTGTCTAATTTTTTCGATCTCCTCGGGAAATTGCTCTGCAATTCCAATATGCGAACCTTTTAGTTTTCTCGCATTTTGTCTGACTTGTTCACGGTCTTGGAAATAGTTAAATTTCACAACAATCGCTCTAGGTTTTCGTTGGCTAACACGTTTCCTTCCGACACAGTGGGAACGATCGATCTTTACCTAGTTTCTTGCGTCAAAAATCTCTAGATTTTGTTCTAGGATATCATAAATCTTCTCCGTTGTGTTTTCTTTTTCGTCTTCCTTTACGTTAAAGAAAAGCAGGTTATCACGCATCGATCGCGCTTTAAGGCCGACAACGCTTTCTTGTAGCCGACGGTTTGTATCTTCTAACTCGCGGATTTTCCTTCTATATTTTCCTCATCAGTCCGCTTCGTTTTCTCGACTTCATCTTTCAGATCGTTAACTTCGGCGTGAACGAATTCAATCGAATCTTTCATCTGTTTTACATCTTTTTCAACGCATAGAATGCGCTCCTTGATTTCGTCTAGAGTTTCCAATTTCACCATCATGGATTTCATCATTTCAAACATTTTGTCCATTTTATTCATATCTTGCTCTTTTTGATCGTTTTTTTTTGCTAAATTCGTCCGTATTATCATCTTTTCTATTTTTACTCATTTTTGCCTTATCACTGGAAGAAATTTGGGTAGATTTTGGCTCTTTTTTCGCTGTCTTTCAAAGCATGTTGTCAACATGCTTTGAAAGAGTGGAACTCGAATTCGATTCACTGAGCTAACGTTAATCATTATCCACATTAGTCACCTCATTACTATGCTGTTTGAGACCAACTTGTTGAACAGTGCCATTATTATTATTATCAATATTTAAACAGCATTTTTCTTCAGTACAAGACATTATCAATGAAATAGCTGTATAACTACAAGTAAAAAACAAATAAAAATTCCATGCACTAGGAGTCCTACAAACGTGTAATAAAAATTTTAAAATGTTAATATGCATGTTACTGCACCAATTGCTTCAAACTGCAGCAATTGCTGTCTCCCAGATAGGTAATCTTCAAACCACTCCAATTCCTTTCCTTTAATACCGTATTGGGGTAATTTGACAAGAAGAGTTGCATTTTCCTTAGGTCGATATAAATTGCCTCTGTGTATTGCCCTTTATATTATCCATACCTTCTCTTATGCGGTCAGTTAGATATGTGATAGCGTGTTTCGTATTGTGACCTTTTCTGAATCCAAACTGGTAAGAGGTGATGAGGTGATTTCTTTCTAAGAATGCATAGACTTGGTTATAAACCATACGCTCCAAGATCTTCGATGTAATAGGGAGTACTGATACTGGTCGGTAATTATCAAAAAGCTCATGGCTGTCCGCTTTATGAATTGGCGTTACTTTAGCTACGTATCTTCTCAGTTGTAGGAAACGTAGAGGTCACCAAAGAGCAGTTTATTATTCTATCTGAAGGGTCATTAACACTTGTAAACTCAGGTGCAACTAGTTTTTTAGATATGACGTTTTTGTTGTCTAATTCATAATTTTTTGTTTCCTCACTCATTAATAATCAAACAGTTTTCGGTTTGTACTTGAACTGCATTCGAATGGGTTGAAATAGGTTGTTGTTGACATTGTTTTTGGTCTTGAACATGGTTGGAGTTATTCCCAAGGAATTTATCTATACAAGACACTTCCCCTCTAATTCCACAATGTGTGATTTTAATTTCAAATTCTCTCTGCTCAATTTGCATAACTTTTGTTTACTTGTGTTAATAAATTGTTCTTGTTCGGAAAATTTAGCCAACAGACCTGCTATTTCCGATTCGACCTTTTCCTTGAATGTGAAAAAACGTGCCTCTATTGCTTCCGAGTTCTCGTCAACACGCTCCTGAAGTGGAGTAGATTTACAAAAGCTTGAGCAGAATTACTAGTACAGTCAGTAGCCCGCATGACACTCCATTATAAAATGAGTTATCAATAAAATCTTCAAGCTCCCTAAGCGTAGATTAAATTGGGTATCAGCAACCGATATTACATTTTCGCTTTCAGACATGTTAGACATGTTAGTTATGTCACCAACGGAGACCGTTGTGTCATCGGCCGAATATTTGTCACCTTCAATTCGCCGAGGCGACGATTGGACTTGAATTGGAGATATGGCTTTCGGTTCACAAACGTTTATCAAAACGTTTATCTCTCCTTACCCTGGCATAGAAGCGTTCTTTGTTTTCCGTAATACCAAGTTACTATCAAATCGGACTTGCTGCTTATAAATTTCTTTGAATTGCCACCAGGTGCAGTCCATTTGCCACTTAAACCAACAATATTTTTGAAGAATTTCTGCAGTTCATCATAATGATTGTTCCGTTTCAGACGTTTACCGTCGTAAGCAATGTCACAGTTCTCTTTATACGGTCGAAAAGCATCAAAATTCAAATTTTCAACACTAAAATTAGTAGTAAAATTATGACCGACCGCCATGTTTATGCATGTTTATGCATTAGCATGTGTTATCCGGGATGCAAAAAGACCTACCTCGAAAGGGCCCTGCCTGTTGAGCAGGGCTTGAAAAACTGACAGGTTCAGTTTACAGTGGCTGGAATCCTGTATTACAGTCTGGACTCCTGGTCGACAAAGAAAAGTTAAAACCCCAAATGATCCGAGCGAGCATAGATATGAGAATACCAAACCGATTGATAAAGCGCAGCCGATGTGCCCAAGCACCTAGAGTAGAAGATTTTGAGTATCATCTCCACGATTGCAGAATATTCACGAAGTTAGATCTACGACAAGGCTATCACCAACTAGCACTCGACCCAGAGACAAGGAAGATAGCAACATTCAGCACACCATGGGGAAATTACAGACCACGAAGATTGGTATTCGGCGCGAAATCATCGCAAGACGTGTTTGATGAATCGATGTTCCGAATATTTGGAGATATACCTCATTGCCTCAACCAAAGAGATGACATCCTCCTCGGCGGAAGGGATGAGAAAGAACATAGAAAAGTTTTGAGAGCTGCTCTTCAACGAGCAAAAGACTACGAGGTCATATTTGGGCACACCTTCACTAAAGACGAGCTGAAACCATCTTCGGAGAAGGTTAAAGCAGTAAAAGAATGCGAAGAACCGAAGAGCAAGGAAGAAGTGCGCAGTTTCCTTGGTATGACTGGCTACCTCGACAACTTCATTGAGAGCTACGCAACCATTGCAGCTCCACTGTGTCAATTGACAAGAAAAGAGACCAAGTTCCGCTGGGGAAAACAAGAAGAAAATGCGTTCGTGAAAATTAAAAACAGCATCTCGAAAGACACAACCATGGCATACTTCGACCCCAAGAGGCAGACTATTCTACGCACAGAGGAAAGTTTCAACGAAGGACTAGCTGCAGCTCTCCTCCAGAAGACTGACAAAGGCATGCAACCAGTACACTTCGTAAGTCGATCCATGACAGAAACAGAGAAGAGATAAAGCCAAACAGAGAAATATGCATTAGCCATCAAATGGGCCAAGGAGAGACTGAGATCGTATCTTCTCGGAGCACCGAAATTCCAGATAGTTACTGCACACAAGCTATTGGTACCTTTGTTTAACAAAACCAAAGCAAGGATGCCTCCAAGAATAGAAAAATGGGTGATTACTTCGAAATAATCTACAAGCCAGGAAAGGACGAGGCAGACCCTTTAGACTACATTTCGAGACTTCCTTGACCGGATACCGGAAACGACGACACATGAAGAGAAAATTGTCAAATGGACAGTAGACAGCGAGCACGCCGTAGTTGTTGGAAGAATACGAGAGGAGACACAGAAAGACCCAAAGATGCAGAAGATTGCTAAAAGAATAGCAAAAGCTGATTGGGAGAAACACAGACGAGATCCAGACGTTGAGCCACTCATACACGTAAAAGATGAGTTATCCGTTGCAGAAGGATTAATCTTCCGAGAACAACGAATTGTCCTGCCAGAAGCACTCCAGAGAAAAGTGGTTAAAGTTGGGCACAAGTTGGGACATTTGGGAACGACGAAGACGAAACAGATGCTGAGAGAGAAGAACTGGTTCCCTCTTATGAACAGTATGATCGACACAGCAATTGATCAGTGTTACGAATGCAGAGTAACAACCAAATTAAGATCATCCAAAAGAACCAATCAAAGTGACAAATATTCCAAGCAAACCATGGGATACAGTATCAATCGACCACGGGGAACCGTATCCGGACGGTCATTACAACCTTGTTATGATTGACAAGAGAACACGCTACCCGGTAGTAGAAGCGGTACCCTTAACCAATTTCCCAGCAAACTAAGAGAGAATGAAGCACATTTTCGCCACCTACGGTACGCCAAGAAGAATAGAAACAGACAACGGACCACCATTCAACTCCAGGGAATTTAAAGAGTTTGGACGAGAAGAAGGATTTGAACATTATAACATAACGCCATTGCACCCTCGAGCAAATGGTGAAGCAGAACGATTTATGCAGATGTTAAACAAGACGGAAAGAGTAGCCAACCTCTCTGTACCTCCCCTTGTTTGATACTGCCTCAGTAGATAAATCACAGGTGTAGCTTTGTCGAGTCACTGAGCCTTTTTTGGGAACAACGACCGGTGTTAATTAGTTTCCAGGTCGTTCGTGTAAGACTGGGGCGCACGCATGTGTCCCTCTATAAAGTACTGTATGCATGTATTGCATCAATAACCACGACAAGCAGACAACTTCAGAAAATATAAAATAAAACAAATTCCGAAAATAGACATCTTGTGTTCTTGATATTCAAGATATCTTTGGAATAAAGACGAAATATTACCGACTCTGTCTTTACACTCTTGTTTTTATCTTGAATATCAAGAACACAAGATGTCTATTTTCGGAATTTGTTTTATTTTATATGTATTGCATCAAGAAAGCTAAGTCGGTTATTTTGCACCATGAGAGTGGCTTAGCATGATGATACCTTGTCCATGTAGGGTGGAATATCACGCGTTTTGTTCTTTGTCATGTCAGAATACTAAAGATGATATCCAGAGATATTGCACGATATCCTACGATACTGTATGATATCCTCAGATTCTGCATGATATATCAAGATATTGTATGATATTCTAAGATACTGCATTATACCCTAAGATATAGGTATCCTAAGATATTGATATCCTAAGATACTGTACGACATCTATAATTAAGATACTGCATGATCCCTTAAGATATTGACATCCTAAGATATTGTATGATATTCGGAGCCAAACTCGACAGGTTTGGAGCCACTCTAAATAGCTCGGAGCCAAGTTCTCAATAGCACGGAGCCACTCTAAATAGCTCATAGTCATGACTATAGTCTTAATGGTCACGACTATAGTCTTAATGGTCATGACTATAGTCTTAATAGTCATGACTATAGTCTTAATGGTCACAACTATAGTCTTAATGGTCATGACTATAGTCTTAATAGTCATGACTATAGTCTTAATGGTCATGACTATAGTCTTAATAGTCATGACTATAGTCTTAATAGTCATGACTATGGTCTTAATAATCATGACTATACTCTTAATAATCATGACTACGGTCTTAATGGTCATGCCTATAGTCTTAATAGTCATGACTATAGTCTTACTGGTCATGACTATAGTCTTAATGGTCATGACTATAGTCTTATAATGGCCATGACTATAGTCTTATCGTTGCCATGGTTACCATGTTAATTACCTTCGGTGGTGAAAAATCAACATATTTGTAAACATGATATCTCAAGAAGTATGAATGATAAAAACCTAAAATAACTTTTATTTAAAGTGCCTATGACACGAAATTTCACCCCAAAGGTTTATGGTTGCATTGTAAAGATCACTTAAAATGACTTAATAACTTTTTTATAGAATTTTGGTAACTCGCTTCCTTTTCACGATATTCAACTTTGTTTCGTATGCAAATATCACCGGTGTGACATCACATCACATAATGAGTTTTCAGAAAAGTATAGTTTTCTTGACGAATACGTATCTAAAAAACTTAAAAATTGCCCTTGTATATGTATTTGTTTCATAACTGGTCATTAACTCTCTGTATTTGTTTGTAAAAATATTTTATCAAGGTTAAATATTGCGTTTTCAAAATCTCATTATGCTATGTGATGTCACACCGGTGATATTTGCATATGAAACAAAGTTGAATATCTTGCAAAGGAAGCAAGTTATCAAAATTCTATAAAAGAAATTATTAAGTCATTTTAAGTGATCTTTACAATGCAATCATAAACATTTGGGGTGAAATTTCGTGTCATAGGCAATTTAATAGTATATCATATACTCTTGGGGATGAACTAGAACTATGGTGATTGAAGCCAAAATAATTTTTTTGTGGACAAAATATTGAAAATACATATTATCGGCATGATACTGACTATCACAACTTGAATGTTATTGCAGATATTTTTATGATTCTAGTTCATCCCCAAGAGAATGCAATAGAGAAGCTACACTGAAAGTTTGAAGTCAATAGGTTAAATACTCTTGAGATATTGCGCATCCGTCAATGGATCATCTTTGCCAGCTACCATCACATGAGACACCACATTGGGTTATTTGACCAGGATTTTCACCATGAACCTCAACAGCTGCATCATTCATCGATTTGGTAACAACAGAGTTGACAGCTTTTGATAAGGCTATATTACAATCTCGGTATGCTTTGTGGCATGTTCATGTGTAAAGGACATGCCTCTATGAAAAGATTCTGTACCAATGGATCGCATCGCATAAACAAGCCTTTTATTCACATCAAAGTATTTCTTTGCCTTGTTTGAAGAATAAAACGAAAAAACCCAACCACATTCCTCGCATCGCAAACGGAGATGAGATGCACAACCCTTACGTTCGAATTTTTTATCTTCAAGCACGAGGGATGAGGATTCACCACATTCTTTATAAACTACTTGCTGAAAAACTTCACTGAGAATTTCTATATCAATGAAAAGATAGCCTGTTGCATTTGGCGATTCTTTGAGCCAATTCGGCGATTCTATGACGTTGATTTTTCGCGATGAAGCTGAAACACGTGCACTGGAAGTTGATTGAGCATTGGCGTCATTACTGTCAGCACAATTTTGGTGGGTCTCATTTGTACATGATTTCTTTGCATTTTTAACAAATCTATTTCCACTAAATCGCCAGCTTTTTTGCCCTTGAATTCTCTCTTGCCTTAATAACAGACAGGGAAACAATTTCAGATTATTCGGAAATAAGCAAAAATTTGGTGTAATAAATCACGAAGAGAGAGAAAATTATGACGGGTGATTACTGTCAAAATGTTATTACTAATTTGCGATGGTTTTTAATGTTTTTAATTTTATGGACCACGTCATTTTCTGGGACCGAGCCTACGTCATTTTACATTAAACCTGATTTTCCATTGTTTTACATTTTGTGACAAACCCAATTTTTTGTCCTTAGTTCGACTTCTGTGACAAAATGAGTTTTGTAACACAAACTGAATTTTGTGACCAACTGAATTTTGTGACAAACTGTTTTGTGTCACGGCTGAGAAGAATGGTAACCAATATCGGACGCTCTCACGTACCCCGTCTTATCCTTTCTTATCCCAAACGCTCTCCACCGCAGTCACTGATCTGAAATAAGTTGGATAACGCAGCTATAGTAAGCATGCAAAAGTGGTAGTTTTTCGCGTTTT
>CACRXK020014939.1:0-12660 GCA_902702795.2 Paramuricea clavata
GCATATCACGATTAAAGATGTATTTAAACAAGTATTAAATGTCGATAAAGTGCGAACATACCTTTAATGCCTTTAAACACAATTTTATACGTTTAAACATACCTTTAACAGATTTAACCTAATGTGTAAAGGTCAAAAAAGGTGTGGATTTCTTTAATCAACTTTAAAGATCACATATAAACTTGAGTAAAGTTTGATGTGGCTTTATCAAGCTTTAATTGTTTTTGTAAAGGTAACTAAAGGCATATCATGATTAAAGATGTATTTAAACAAGTATTAAATGTCGATAAAGTTCGAACACACCTTTAATGCCTTTAAACACAGTTGTATACGTTTAAAGATACCTTTAGCAGATTTACCCAATCTGTAAAGGTCAAAAAAGGTATCGATTTCGTCCTGTGTACGTTCTGATGCATTCAAGGAAGTTATCTCCAATGCTGTAAAAGAGGCTGTGGCCACAGCCTTACTGTCAATTATTAAAAATCCTTTGTAGGAAAGAATAGCTGCACACAATATAGCTGTAATCAAGTGTAATGATAATGAACAGTACTCTCACCGTCAAAATGTACATATATATGGCTTTATTGAAGAAGGTGAAGATTGTACTAAGAAGATAGTCCATATGTGTAAGGGTAAGATGGATATTCAGCTGGAGGCAGGGGCGGACATATCGATTTTGACTGGGAGGGTGTAATCACGAAATGAGACCGACCCACCACTGAAATGTGAATCCAGACCGACTCTTGGAGAGTTGGTGTGTTGCAATAAAATTGAGTACAAAGCATGGAAATTGATGGCATTTATCAAGAATATTGCAAGAACAAGTACAGTTTGCTGTGAAACGTTATCCTTTTATTAATTAAGTGTTCACGCTTAGTCAGGTTTGACCACGGATTAGTGATTTCGTCAAGATCAATTGTGTCTGTTAGATCACGCTCACACGCAAGAATCAAGAGTTCACCAAGGCATTCCTGGTTCATTACTGAACACATTTTTCACTGATTTCAGCTTTGAAAAGCTGTGCTCGGCTGATGCGGATGTTACAGGAACTGTCAGGCGCGTAACTATAGGATTTTTGATTGACCGAGACACTTCTGATCTACGGCTTAGAAACACTTTTTTCAACATTCTGGGAGCAGTTCAAACGAAATATCAATTTCATAAACAGTGACACAATGACTATAATTTTATACTGCAGTTTGCCCCCAATCATTGATCAGGTGCATAATAAAAAAGTGTTTGTGCTCAATTGTTGTAATATTTGGGCGCTGGCCCGCACTTTTGTTATTGGGGTACTTGTGCACCCACACAGCCTCCCATTTGTTATGTCACTGTAGGGCAAGAATAATGCTTCTTTACATAGAGAGAACTACTGTCTGTCATTGAACTTGAACTCGATTGACTCATATACTTAGTTATGGGCCTGACTGTAAGCAACAATTGGAAACATCGCCTAGTCAGTGGAAACAATTTTTCGCTCTGTGATTTCAGATTTCAGTTGTTCACTGATCGAATTTCTTGATTGCAGTAGGCACATAAAACTCTTTGGTAACAAAATGCATATGCATATCGTGTTACTTGTGAACATATACTTCCTAATATAACTCAGCTAGAAATTCGTTTTTGCACTTTGCATCTTAAAAATATAGAAATATTGTAACTAATGTTAGCTATTTTGATCGACATTCTGATTTTGGGGGTTTGAAATTTTCGCTAATATAGAATATCACCCGTGAATGACACGTAATCGTCACATAAATAAATAAATGGAAACTTCATTCCCTGGCACGTGTTTTGACTGATAATTCGTCCATAAACTCGCGAAAAAATTTCGTAATATTTCTTCATATTATTTCTGAGCTGTTTGATCAAATTTCCAACTCAATACTCGATAGTCTGAGTTTCGAAAATATTTAATTTGCTTCGCAAAGCACTGCATGTAAACAAATGCAAAATTTTGAGACAGACTGCACATATTTGAGACCGACGGGATCATTTCTCTTGGGGGGTGAAGCACCACCCCCCCCAACATTTACGCCCCTGGCTGGAGGCAAGTAATATTGATAGAGCTCATTTGGTAAGCCAAGATACGATAAGCCTCGTGCTATTATGGTCAACTTAAATTCTCATAGTGACAAGAACGGACTGATCAAAGCTAGAAAAAACTGAAGGGACCTGTCTATTACATTAATGAGGATATTACGAAAGTCAATCAAGAATTGCTTTTCACAGCCCGTAAGAATTGTATATTTGTTTCCTCAGCCTGGTCAACCGACAGCAAGATATTTGCAAAACGCTCACAAGACAACATAATTTCCGCATAATTGAAGATGCTCATTTTGTCCAGTTTGGACCAATTGATTAATGATTTCGAAAGATAAACTGAAAGATGCCTGTTTGCTGGAACCCTTAATTCCTTACTTGTTTGTCAATGACATTTTTTTGTCTGTACAGCATGAGGCAAATTTTGGAGTCATGGGGTTAGCCTTGAAGCATATAGGGTTGGCAATAGGACTTTTTAATTCCACAAAATTTACTATCTTGTGTTTTAAATGTCCTTGCAAATCACCTATTGTTTTGTTAGATGTTTTCTTTGTTTTGATTTACTTTATTTGCATAAAACGTATCTTGTCTAATGCCATTGCAATTAATCCTGGCCCCTCGCATTTTCTTAGTTTCTGAAATCTTAATGCTAGGAGTATGAATACAAGCAATAAATTTGATGAAATGTCACTTGGTCACCTTTCATGATTTCAAAATATTTGCTTTAATGGAAACCTGGACTAATCAGAACATCTCTAGCGACAGTTTTCAAGTTCCTGGTTATAACCTAATTATTAGGCTTGACAGGAGAAATAGAGGTGGAGGCATTGCCTTTATGCAATACACTTCTTAATCATTAAGTGAAGAATGGACTTAGAAATAGACGCTTTTGAATTTTTATGGTTGAGTTTCGTATTAATGAACATGATTTTCTTTGTGGCGTTTCTTATAGATCCCCTGAAATGATGCTAGCTCACAAATACGTTTCCTTGAAAATTTTAAAACAATTTTGGATACGATAAATCAAATCCCAAAACAATATACAGTTGTCATATTATGTGACTTTAATGCCCATTTTAAACCTGCTTGCCTAGCTGATTCTGCTTATAGGGGAATAAAACTAAATACTTTTTTGTAGCAAATGGTATTACTCAATTAATTACTGAGCCAACTAGGGTTGTACAGAATAGATATAGTATTCTAGATCTTTTTATTACCAATATGCCAAGCTTATTCACTCAAACTGGAACTTTAAGCCCTCCGTCAAATTGCAATCATTCTATCATTTATGCTAACATTTATGGCTCTACGACAATTCAATTCCAGCTTTAGTGGAGAATGATGTTACTGTTATTGATCCTCTTGAAAAAGCAGAGATATTTAATGATTATTTTGTTTGCCAATTCAAACTTCCATCTTATCAAACAGTGTGCTCACTTTCAAATATATTAACAACCAATGAAGTACTTGGGTTAATGAAAAATGTTGATACATCGAAGGCCTGTGGCCATGATGGTATAAGAAATAAATAATTCAATTTTGTTCTTATGCATTTTGCCCAGGTCTTACCACTTTTATTAATTTATCTTTGCGATTGGGTCAGTTCCTAGTCAGTGGAAATTAGCAAATGTTATTCCTATTTATAAAAAAGATAATAAGTAACAAAATTAATTATCGTCTGGTGTCTCTTTTATCTTGTTTATCTAAATGTGTTTATTCGTTTGTATGATTCTGGATATTTGTATAAATTTGAGTATAGTTTCAGACCAGGCGACTCCACTGTTAATCAGTTGGCATATCTTGTTCATCAGGTTTATTTAGCTCTTGATACTGGCAAAGAGGTGAGGTTAGTGTTTTTGGATATAAGTAAAGCTTTCGACAAGGTATGACATGATGGATTGACATGTAAACTTGAATCACTAGGTGTTTGTAATGCATGAGTCAATTCCAGGAGTAACCATCCCCCCCCCCCCCGGAACACACCCGGGAATTTGATTTGATTGGTTAGGATAGTGTAAATGCCCGGGTGCCGGGACACAACTTGAAGACTAATGCACGGCCCCTGGGCAAGCTGAGAGTGGAAAATGCCCCACCCCGGGGACGATTTTACAGTCGATTTCACAAAACTTTGACCACAAATGTTCCGAACTTCATTGCGAAGTTCGGAAGCTCATATTTGAATTCACAAGCCAATTTGTAAACAAAGTCCCTGATTGGTCCGTGAAGTAAAAGAAGCCAATCAAATGCGTAGTTTACAAACTGGTTTGTGAATCTCATTATGAACTTTTGAACTTCGCAACAATCTTGTGAACTTCGCAACGAAGTTCGGAAATTTTGTGGTCAAAGTTTCGTGAAATCGACTGTAAACGTTAATTAAACTTTTAATGGCATATAATCATAGTCATTTAATAACATTATAAGTATTAAACTGCTATGCAATATTATAAAACATAAACCTTTAATAGTTGTATTTAAATTTGCATGGCACAGGGTATAATTTTCTTACAATAAATTTCACGCCACCTTGACCACAAGGGCACAAAATACGATCAGCGCACCCACATGCTTGTCTGAAACTATGTTTTGCTGCCTTAAAATTTGTGGGTGGGATTCTGGGCAACCATTTGTCAAATCCCCAGGGTCCTCCAATACCCAGCCGCCGTGCACATATATGAAAGGCAAATTCCCGACCCCTGTGAACTGTCTATCGGCCAAATTCCCGGGGGTGTCCCGGGGGGGGGGGGATGGTTACTCCAGGAATTGACTCATGCATAACCCCTTATTGAACTGGTTAAGAAGTTATTTAGGTAATAGGAAACAAGTACTTTTAGAGGGTGGTTCATCAGGTTGTTAGAGCATTGACTCCGGTATTCTGCAGGGGTCAGTGCTTGGTCCATTACTTTTCTTATTTACATTAATGATTTGACTGAAAATCTCTCCACTTTGCCGTTCATCTATACAGACGATTCAACACTTTTGAAAATTGTTGATGATCTGGTACTTTGTGTGTGCCTTCAGGATTTATGACTGGGTCAAGCAGGTGGCTTGCTACCATGAACCCGTCTAAATGTACAAGCATGGTTATTTCATGGAAAAGGATATATATGAAATATATATTATAAAAGGATATATATGCCCTTGGTCTTGAAAACGTCCCTCGCCATTTGGCCCGTTTTCAAGACCTTGGGCAAAGTTTTTCTCATCCGGACAGATGCTGCTGTTAAATATGTTTATTTTTTATCAGATGTGAAAATTAAATTCATTAAAATTCCAGTGTTGGTTGCAAACTAATTTGAGATCAGTGCAGTTGTGTATTTTTAAAAATATATAGTTTTCTCAGCGTAAGTTTTATACATGTCAAATAACTTTCTGACTTTCAGTTGCATTTCTCTCAAAATATTGTCAATTCTGGTGTACATTGTGTTGCATTTCTCTCAAAATATTGTCAATTCTGGTGTACATTGTGCTTAGTATGAAGTCTTTAGGACTTGATGCAATTCATTTTCGTATTCTTCTGACTATTGTTAAGCTACGTTTTTAAAACGTTTTGCGCAGATTTTTTTGTTTAGAAAATATTTCACTCCTCGGTTTTTGCCGTGACAAACCCTCCCCCAGGAAAAGTCCCCCCAGGGAAAGTCCCTTTTTCCTAAATTTATACAAACAAACCAGCGAAAAATAAATTGATAAACAAAAAGTAAGTTTTAGGCTTTATTCTTTGTCCTTGTTTAACAAAATCGATTTAAATTGTTACGTTTGTCTACCTGACACTAAGTAATGATAAATTATTGTTAATAATTTTTTTTTTGTGCGTTTTTTCCTTCTTTTATTTCAAATACAAGTATACTTAGAGCAAATTTAAATCTCACAATGCAGGAAATGGCATTTCAGGGCTTCAAATTTCAAATCCACCTCTAATATATTATCTCACAGAAAGGTCCCTTTTCAAAAAATCCCCCCCTCCCCACATGGGAAAATTCTTAAAAAAGGCCCTGACCAGTATACCAAAAAAAACCTATTAAATGCCAGGGTGCATTCCGTGTAAACCTCACGCCGAAGATTATCAGAGGCAAGTGTTGCCATGCGCCAAGTGAGGTGAAGTTGTGCGCCGGCCCTAGTCATCGTGGGCACCTTGATTTTTTCATTAGTTGGTTAAACATTAAACTTACTAAAAAGGCTTGTAACTGATGGAAAAAATGTTTTGCTGATGAGCAATAATGAGTCAGTTGTTACTGTTGTATCACAAGTTACTGTACCTTACATGTACAAAAGTCAAAATTGTTGTATCACAAGTTACTGTACCTTTCGTCCGCTATTCAAAACGGCCACTGGACAACAAACTTTTTATTACAACATTGTTAGAATACGGAACGCTTTGGACACTTGTTTGAAACTTATTGTGTGTCAGTTCACTCGTTCACTCGTCTCTTGAAACAAAAGTTAACGAAAGAATTTTTGAAGAAGTAGTTTATCTATAATACACATACATTAGTTATTTTATATGTATAATAATAGTTCATCAATCATTACTTTTAACATTTATAGTTATCGTAAATATATATGCATGTATGTGTGTGTATGTATGTAGCTATATATATATATATATATAAATATGGGTAAATTAATAAATGTTCTCGACTCTCGAATGAGTATTTCATAATTACCAGACCGTGCGCAAGCAAAAAGATGCCTGCCGCAGCTGGGTTTGGAACACGCGACCTTCGAATTACGATGCTCTACCATGGCCTATGAACTACGACTGAATGTCATAAACATACTCGTTTATATTTATTCAGCATCGAACAATACTAGCTAGTTCTGCAAGTATTTATCTGCATATACAATGTATATATTAATTCATGTAATGTAATTATCTTTGAAAGCCTCTTTGGGGAAAGGTAATAAAATATCAAATGAAACATATGGACTGTAGTATAGTAACTGTACACGTTAAAGCACGTCATCAACTATGATGTCAGCTCTTCTTTGTAATCATCCATAAGCATAGAGAAATTACACAAGTCAAACAATAAACAATTAGGAAGATATACAGACACTGTCTGACATAACTGACTAAGATACTTTTATATAAATATATTCATGGCGCTGCATGCTGAAAATCTGCATCTTAGACTTACAGCATTGTACTTAGTTGTGTTCATAGAGTAATATCTTAAATTTAGTTATTTATATATGAATTTCTAGTAATTGTTCAACATACTTCAATCTCAAAGTTCATTTTTACTCTCAAAGGCATTCAATCGCAAGTTACTGTACACACTTAATTAGGTAACACATTAAACTCCTCAGTAGACGTTTATTCATTAGCCAGGAAAGGGCAACGACCCAACTCTGCATCCAATCGATCGACAACTTTGGATACCGAATACTCATTAGCACGGCTGGAGTGCACATAATGCCTCCGGTGAGGTTTCAACACACCGTCTGGACCATCTCCTGTGAAGTACAAGCTGATGCCTTCTCTGATACCGTCACATTTCTTCAATGGAGGCAAACACCAGTTGAGCTTGGTTCTCCTTGCCAGGTTTTCATTTGATTGGCCACCAGACTGTTGCTGTGCTCTCATGGAATTGTAGAAACTCTCGGCAATTGCTTCTGGCCGTCCTTTTGACAGTACTATATCTAGAAGAGCACAAGATGACGGCGTTGCAACGTTGTAGATATCTTTGTTGGAATAAAACGATCTGTAAAACCTTTGCTCTTGCAAGCGAACAGTGAACTCTTTCCCACTTGCGAATCTCAATTTGAACAATGTGTCAAGTGTTTCTGTTTCGACAGCCTCAAAGGATGTCAGCTTGGTGTTCATTGGTAATGCGGTAGTGCCTTCAGCAAGTACAAACCAATATAAACACAGTGCATCCCATATACCAATCTTGACAGCTTTCTTTATCGTTTCCATAAATCGAAACGCCAAACGCGGATCAAAATCCATCCCTGATTTGATAACATGGGCCATTTTTGAAACAACAGCCAATACCGCTTGACATTCTTCCACGCCATACATTTCGTATTCTCCATCCGACACAGCCATAAATTTGCAAGATATTGTCTTCACAAGTACCACAGTGTAGAGCTACAAGGGCGGAAGCATCGAACGCTTGGAGTGTAGACAAACAGCGATCGTGAAGAATAGCCTGAACCCTTCTATCAAGAGCGTTCATTAGATCAGCTGCTAGTCGTAGGCGATCTTCTTCAATTTCCATCGCTTCTCGAAGTGTCCAATTGAGTATTCCTCTTTGTCTTTCATCACCACCTTGATTAGTCACCAACCACCCATCAAGAAGTTCAACACCTTGGTAATGATCACCAGGGACGATCTCTTCTCCAAATTGTTGCAGTCGCGGAAAGGAGTTTTCATCGCCGTTTGCAGCCTTTTCTAGTTTAGCTTTAACTTTGGGCCACCAAAGTTTAAGCTTCCAAATGGGCACGTCAAGCGACTGGACTCTTAACATCAAATCAACAATTGGCTCCAATATGTCGAGGAATGACAACAAGTCAGCAATAAAATCTGACCCAGCAATCATGTACTGGTACTGATCATCTTCTGGTCGATTTGGATACAATATATCGAACGCTTTCCACAAAGCGCTGTAGCTCTTTTCAATTTTAAGCCACTGGTCGTACGATGAACTGGCAAATCTTTGGGTAGCATAAGCAACTGGTCTTCTTGCGTCCTTGTCAAGGAGTTGCAGAAAAGCAAAGCCCTTTCCATTCGCAAGAACGGTGTTAAAAATATTACATCTCCTCAAGAATGTTTTAAAGTGATCACTACTTGGACTTTGGTCCTTTACCTCGACCACTCCAAGATTTAGTAGATGAGCTGCATCCCACGTCACAGGAAATGAAAGTTGACCATTGTCGGAGTCTTCGATTCCCAGTTCTTGTAAAAGTCTTTTGCGGAATCCTGCTGCTTGGTACGGACCGTCGGCCGCTACGCCACAAAGCCTTGAGAGAACATCTTTTGAAAAGTTATCCTTAATTGATTTTACCAAAAGTTCTGCCATAGCGTCATACGTAGCTGGCGCGAACTCTTTATAGACTTGCGGAGCAGCAACAGGAATTGGACAGGGAATGCCAGCTTCGTTCCGAGCTACAACAAGGACAGCTTGATTTGTCGTACGTGATGGTGTGGCTTTATCGATTGTGGCCCAGAAATGTGGTGGCAATAACGTTGAAGGTAGAGGCTCGTTTAGCCACGCATCGATTCTTCGGTTAACTGATTTCTCCAAGCAGGAAAGAATATCGTTGAAATTATTTCGACCATGTCCAATATTTCCGACATCGACTGAGCAACATGACAAGAAGGAGATCATAGTCTCGAAATGTGTGGCTGCTGCGCCTAGCTTCAAATCAACAATGGCTGCTCGAAATATGTTGCTTGCCGCGGTTGATCTTCTTTTATCCCTTTCCTCTTCTTTCCTGGAAGCTTCCATAGCCTTCTTGTGTAATTTGTTACCATCACCCAGTAAACACATGTGGTCAATACACAACTTCTTCTGCCTATACCAGCTATTGTTATGTCCCTCTACCAGAAGTTGAGTGACATCCTTGCTGAAGATTTTTCCGGTGCCGAGTGTTCCACTTGCACAAGAATTAATAATTCTTTGGGCTTGAAACGGGGATAGGTTGTTAAGGGTAGGCCTGGCTGTAACCTGCATCTTAAAGCAAGGGTTGCAACGCAACATTCCAGTGTTCGATTCCTCATTATAAAAAAATTCCAGGTATTTGGATGCCTCGGCCAACTGATGAATATTACTCGCCGTTCGCATTGCCGCTAGAGATTTCAGGACTTCGTTATCTTCTGTCACGAGTTGTTCCAAGCTAGAGTGTCGTTTACCAAAATTTTCAACCTTTATAGACAAGTTAGATATGGCTTTCATTACGTCGTCGATATTTCCTTGGCGACTTGATCGAATTAATCTGTTGGTTTTCGTCACATCCTCAGAACTTGAGTTAATTCCTTGGAATCCTTGGTCACTTGATTCGGATGAATCTCTGCTGGGTTTAGTCACCGCTGTCACTTCCTTGAAATTGTTATTAATTCCTTGGTTAGTTGGTTGACTTGAATCTCTATTGGTTTTCAAGCGACAGAAGGACAGCAACGTTTTTTGGCTGGTTGACTGACAAGAACTTGTGGGAGCATTGGTCGCTTGAGGTCTACTTTTATCTTTTGGATCTTCTGCATGGACTTTTTTAACTTTACCATATTTTGCATACAACTGTCGGACATCGGGTGCACTAGACGGAACTACAGTACATGACTGATTATTGGCAGTGCTGTGCCATCTGCTTTTGTGCCGGTCGATGGTAGATGTATTTGTTCTGCAAATACTTGCATTTTTCTCTTCACACTTTCCCTCCAACGACCTCTCAAAACATTCTAGGCAAACATAATTTTCGTTGATTTTCTTGAGTTTCTCTGGGATGGGTTGCTCTCCTTCCAATCCCAACTTAACTTTCTCTTTCATGACGGTTTAGCTATTTTCGGCACATGTGATTGTTGATCTCTGTCAATTGTAGCCACTGTGAATACAAGATGTAGTCTGACTAATAATAGTGTGAACCTGTGTCCGTGATAAATACATTATTATAATATTGCATTTGTAAATTCTGAACGCTGATTGGTGGTCAGCAGTGTTGACAGCACGGAAAATTTCCCGCCGTTATTTTAATGTTGTACTTTGTATTTCTTTGTGTTATATTATAAAAAAATATATATTTTTTTCCATATTGATATGCAGTTATATCAACACTCCTGGAAATTAGAAAAACTCGAAATTGTGCGAAAACACTCCGCCCTACGGGCATCGTGTTTCCACACAATTTCTCGTTTTCCCAATTTCCACTTGTGTTGATGTAACTATGTATCAACACGGAAAATGTTTTATATTTCTTAAATGTAAAACACTATAGAATTGATCTTGGCACCATACCCTTTTGTATGCAGTTGTTGCATTTCACTTTTTGACCAAAGCTTTCTTCTCCTTCTGGGATACCACAAATGATGTGCACAAACGTGTTACATGATTGTGCTGCACGTATGTGCATTGCCTACCACTTGCGAACAAACAGCACAAAAATGTTCCATGCCAGACCATGGCTAAAAACTGTTAAACCAGAATGTCTTAATATACAAAGAGATGTAGTACATAGCGAAGAAGTGCAATTAATCTAATGTCGGTAAATTGATGAAATGCATAGCCATAGGAAACATAAGTGCATAAGTTTAAAAAAAACAAAAACTTAAATATTAAGTGGTGGCAGCTAAAATAATTGGCCGTTGTAACCTTATGCAATCCGTTCGTTTGCGTTGGATATAGCCCATCGATTCACCCCAGAAGCTCATCTCATATAATTGAGTTGATTCATGTTTGCTCTCAAATCTATCTAGCTGACTAGCTATCTATGTTGTCGTATTTGTAAACCGAAAACTATACTAAATTACTTTCAGCAACTGAAACCACAAGGATTTTTTCAGTTATGAGCTATTACGGAATTTTCACTCTGTTACGTTATTATACTCCAACTCTATAGTTGAGCAATTTAACAAAAACATTATACATATTTCGAGGCTGAAGTGAAGGCGCGAAGGCATTTAGTTTTTCACTTTTCCCAACTTTTTGCAATTATGAATTATTAAATCATGATTAATTAAGGAATAAAGTAAGCTCTTGTGATTCGTATGTGACTTACCCCACTTTGCTGTTATTTACTGTAATCACAATGCTATTATAGCTTCTTCTTTTCCGTATTAAGTAACGTTTTTGCTGTTTTTGAAGTCAATGAAATGCTGTATTTTAGTATTTAGTTTTCGCCAATTTCGCGCCCTTTTTTGGTTTACTGGTAACCCAAGTATAAATTAAACCGATTTTCGGCACTGATCTCAAAAGTGACACTGAACTGACACTGAATAGAACTTTCAATATATTTTAAATATTTAGCCATTTATAACCACCATTTAGCTACTACTACAACCAGGCACACAAATTTCTCGACTCCCTAAAGAATTATAAAGGCCAATCCAATCACCAAGGGATTATATTTATTACTGAAAGTCTCGCTTGAACATTTGATGCTGCGCCAACCACCAAAACTCGAAACTTGTGCGCCAACCTCGACGTGATTGTGCGCCAGCAATCCAAAACTCACGCCGAAGATCTTCCACAAAACGTGCATGGAATGCACCCATTTATGAGCTTTGAAAGTCAAGCGAGTTCGTGTATTATCAAATTACGCAATTGTCTGAACAAAAATATAGACTATACCTTTCGCCGAACACAACTTCGGCCCCTTCAGACGTAACTTTGTAATAGGCTTGTTCCAATCGCTATCAAAAACACGACTTAGAGTGTCATTTACGAGCCTGTATCTTCAAATCTGCACTTTTATCACGGTATCACATCTTCAAGCAAGAAATGTTGGATTGATATTCGTTGTTCATTCTTCAAGACGAAGCGATTTCCGATTCCAGATAAAGATTAAAGAATTCAACGCTTAATTCTCAATTAATACATTCGTTATCTTTTGGTTAGTGTATGCCATCACTCGATATATCGGTATCAATTACGAAAATAACAATAGTTTATATTATAAATACGG
>CACRXK020014940.1:0-12658 GCA_902702795.2 Paramuricea clavata
TACAGGGTGTCCCAAAAAAAGTGACACTATAGAAATTATCTCATTGTTCTTATAAGCCGCTCTTAAACGCGCGTGATTACACGCCTGGGAATTTAATGAACTTGTATTTACATTTAAGCATTTTAAAACGTTTTCGCTTTGTCCAAATATTTTACCGCCCGAGTCAAGCAAAACGATTACACTAATAAACGGTTTGCTTTTTTATTTTAAATTCCAGAAGCAGAAGTTTATGCACCTGTGGGATCAACTTAGTGCTAGGGCATTCAAATTATAACAATAGGATAATTTCTATAGTGTCACTTTTTCTTGGGACACCCTGTACTGTACAGGGTGTCTCAAAAAAACCCAAAATCATTGAAATTGACGTATTGTTCGATATTCAATGCCCTAGCACTAAGTTAATCCCACGAGTGCATAAAAGATTGACATAACTGCTATAATGAATGGTAATACTCAGCGTAAACTTGTTATGTCAGGCATAAAGTACTAAACCCATGAATGCATATTACGCATATTACAATTTACGAAGCATTTTTAAATTCCCATGAGCAAACAAACGTTCACTTTACAAAGATATTTTAATTTTTTAAAACAAATTAATCACCCTGTCAAAATCCTTTGTGTTACGGCATTGAAATTCGAACAATACGTTATTTCAATGATTTTGGTTTTTTTTTGAGACACCCTGTACAGGGTGTCCCAAAAAAAACGTAAACTATAGAAATCACTTATTGTTAAATTTGAATGCCCTACCAAACAGCTGGACGTAATGATGCGTAAAATATTGACAAGGTGCATGTATTAGAATTTAGTTAGGAGTATCTCCTGGTAAAGTGCGCGATTTTCTGCTCCTGGGAATAAAAAACAGCTTCTTAAACAGTTTCTTTATGCATAAAATTTACTTATGTCAATCATTTATGCACTCGTGAGAACCAACAGAGCGCTAAGGCATTCAAATTCTAACAATTGAATTGTTATTGGTGATTTCAATAGTTTTCGCTTTTTTTGGGACACCCTGTATAACGTTTTACGCATTCCAGGGCTCATTAGGGAGTTTAAAGCATTTAAATTCGAACATGCGGCAGTAGCGCTTGACTTCAAAAGGTAGCCTTTTTTTGGGGACACACTGTAAACCGCATTAAAAATCATAAAGTTGTGTTAGAGGGATGTTTATGAAAGTTAACAATACTAATTGAGAAACATGGATGTTTATGAAAGTTAACAATACTAATTCAGATATTTGTGATGTTACTGTGAGTGTATATCCACACCGAACGAGCTTGAAAAATATGCGCCCGGCCACGATGGGATTCGAACCTACGATCTTTGGAATACTAGCCCAATGCTCTTCCAACTGAGCTACGCGGTCAGGACGGTTCGAGTAAGTGATATTTCGGAACAGAATCTAGTTCTTTCGATACCAATGTATTCTAGTAATATGATTTTTTCTGTGTTGGTGTTGTGTACTCAGTTGGAAGAGCATTGGGCTAGTATTCCAAACGTCGTAGGTTCGAATCCCACCGTGGCTGGGCATATTTTTCAAGCTCGTCCGGTGAGGATATACACTCAGAGTAACATCACAAATATCATATTCACCAGAGTACACAACACCAACACAGAAAAAAATCATAATACTAATTCAGGTTTTAATAGCACGCTAATGAAGCGTGAGATTGTCCCCATGGGCAGTGAATACAAATAAAGTAAACAAATAAATTCATTTTACAAGTACGTTAAAATATTCGCAACTGATCTTTATGGGCATTTAACAATGGCTCGCGCTGCGCGCTCACCATTGTTAAATGCCCATGGCCATAAAGATCAGCGGCTCATATTTTAACTAGTGTACAGGGTGTCTCAAAAAAACCAAAATCATTGAAATAACGTATTGTTCGAATTTCAATGCCGTAACACAAAGGATTTTGACAGGGTGATTAATTTGTTTTAAAAAATTAAAATATCTTTGTAAAGTGAACGTTTGTTTGCTTATGGGAATTTAAAAATGCTTCGTAAATTCGTGGGTTTAGTACTTTATGCCTGACATAACAAGTTTACGCTGAGTATTACCATTCATTATAGCAGTTATGTCAATCTTTTATGCACTCGTGGGATTAACTTAGTGCTAGGGCATTGAATATCGAACAATACGTCAATTTCAATGATTTTGGGTTTTTTTGAGACACCCTGTATAATACAATATAGATAATAAAAAAGCCACACGATTTAATGAAGCAGCTATTCTACAAAAAATCAAGGTTCACTATACTGGGGCAAGCACAGGGCCTACTAGGGTAAATGCCCCAGTAGTTATACAGTTAAATATGCGCCGTGACCTCCGCAGGCATCGCCTTTAGATTATCGGGCAAAACCACGAGAATATAACAGCGTTGTTGCCAAGTCCGGGATTTTATCTCGAGATCTCGGGATTTTTTTAAGTAGTTGGGATTTTTATTTTAAAAAGTCAATCTCGGGATTTTATTTATTTTTGAGAAAGGGAAGTTCGAAATTTAAAAACGATTGTTTGGTAAAATTCACAAAATAAACAATTTTTTTAAAAATTACAGGGTTCGTCCGCTCGTATTTAAACCCCATTGAGCTGCGCATTTAATGTCAGATTTCGTTTTTACAACATGACGTACAAGACTATCCTACCAGAAATTGGTGCGGAAACCACCGTACATTTTTATGACGTAAAAAGTGGGAATATCGGGATTTTTTAGGGAATCTCGGGATATTTTGAGAGCTTACTTGGGATTTCTACAAAATTACAGTTGGTAACGCTGAATTATGGTAGTATTTTACACAGAGTTGAAATTCGAAGACTATTACGTATAGGAATAAATTGAAAGGATTGCTATTTTGCTGAACAAAGACTTAAAAGACGAGAAGGAAACTTCCTTGAAGGTAAGCAAAAGGTTAAAGATTATATGTAAGACTGGTCTGTATTTATCTTGCTGGCATGTGTGTGACTGCTATGTGTGACGGTCATGCATTTATGAGCTCCGTATTTCTGATTATATACTATTGTCAAATATCAACATGCTTGAAACGATAACATTTATAAACTGAGAAGGAAAATGATGCTTTGAAGCGACAGGTTGAATCACTGCAGAAAAATTTCAGCAACTCTGCAAATCATGATCGAAAGTATAAAGAATCACCGAAGCAAGACGGCGCAAGCAGAGAAACTCGAGCCCAAATGCATAGCTTCCAGACCAGCCTGGACTTCGTAAGCAATGAATACGATGCTCTAAATGCTTTTTAAACTCAAGCCAAGAATGAATTTAAAAAGTTGAACTCAAGATTAACAGAAATAGCCACGAAAGTAAACGACGTCGGCGATGTGCTTGAACAGATACAACAGTATAGCTATCAGTATATTAAAATAGTAGGTCTTCCTCAACAAGACGAAAGGGAATTGGCATATCAAACCAGTTCTCTGTGTGTAAACCTCCGGCCAATCACTTGGAGTCGACGTTAATTTTAATGATATTGATATTGCACATCGCGTTCGCAGTAAGAAGACGGCAGACCAAGCCCGATAATTTGCAAATTTATCCGGCGCAATTTCAAAGAGAGTGTTATGAAACAACGTAGAGAAACCAATAAAGTCAATACTCAATAGCTTAACTACAAACCTCCCCACTATAAAAGACCTTGATAATTATCCTAGTATGTGTGACCTGGAGTCTAGACTTATTTAATTTAAAAACAGCCTCCGATGCAAATCCCGATGTAAATATAAATCAAGAGATTTTATACAATATCAATATCATTCATGCACCCCATTAATTTAACAGACTTAAGAAATCACAGTCAAATTGTATCACAGATACCAGTTTCTCGATGCTACATAGCAACGTGAGGAGCTTGCAACGCAACTTGGAAAATTTTCAAACCCATTTATTACAAGAACTTGATTTCAATTTTAGTGTAATAGGAATTACTGAAACTAAAATAAGTACTAGATAAAACATGAGCAGCCGATGTGTATCTGATATACAAACTCGAGCCGAAGGCGAGAGTTTGTATATCAGATACAGATCGGATGCGAATGTTTTATCTAGTACTTAAAAAGTTACCCATCTTATGAGTCGATTGGCGAAGTAATTTTAAAAATAAACATTGTCTAAGCCGAGAAAATCAAAGTCGGCTGAAGTTTATGTAAATCAGGATAAATCTTTATACGATTTAAAAACATTGATTAAACATTAATTTCTTTTGTATTTTCCTTGTGAATTATTAATGAATTTTTTAAGGATGATAAAATTCACTGACTTTAATCCTGAGATAGTTACAGGTATAACTATAAATTTGAATTTGTTCCAATACCGCTGGCTTTGGGTGGTGCGGGAATGCACATTAGAAATGACTTGAGACTTGAGTTACACAGTTTTAGAAAAAAATTCTAATAAAGCTTTCAAATCTCTTTGGGTTGAAATTCACTTTAAAAACAAACCAAATATTGTATGTGGAGTATAGTGTATATAGGCAACATAATTCTCCAGATAGCTTTCAAGCATATTTTGAAGACACTCTGGATAAATTTAGCGCTTTCCGAGGCTCAAACAAACCTATATATGTAATTGGTGATTTCAACATAGACCTTCTCAAGGCTCAAACATAGTGAAAATTTTTTATTTATTCTTCAAACTTATGCCTTAACACCAACTATTGACAAGCCCACTAGAGTGTATAACAATTCAGCAACTTTAATTGACAATATTTTTGTCAATAATTATAAAATTGAAAATTCAATCGTAAGCGAGAATATTGCGTCAGATATGATATTAGCGACCACTTTTCACAGTTCTGTATCAATCAATCAGACAAATGGCAAACAAAACAACAACATCGGAAAAAATTCGAGAATTCTCTCATTTCTCAGAGTCAAATTTTAAAGGGAAATGGCAATATGTTTCTTTTTTTTTCGTTTGAAAGAACACTTTTAAACCATATATAAAAACTCTTTTACCGGTTTTTTATACCTTGCTTATTTCCACAAATATTTTAATTGAAAGAAATGGAATGTCGCCATCTTGGATTTTTGTAGATATGCATGTTACGTCACAACGGGGGTACGTAACGCAATATTTTTATCTGACAACCACTATCATTTTGAACACAAAATTATACTTTGTCTCCTCTTAGAAATATCAAGATCACTTGAAACCATTAAAACATATACCAATCAATATTTGGTCAGCAACGATAATAATGAAAATGTTTCAAGTACTAAGTCTAAGCAAGATATGAAGAATCGGTAAGTTCTTTCAAATGAGAAAATAAAAAAATATATTGCAATTTCTCTTTAATAATGCTGATTTAGCACAAATTTATTGGAATTCTATAATCGCGAATAAAAGGGACAATAGACAAACTATTCACCACTTTTTACGATAAAGTAAATAATTTAACAAACAAATATGCCCAATTATTCATTAAAACGTATTTCTAAACGTATGATAAAGCAATTTTATAAACCATTGATTAAATTAAGTACAAATTATATATCGAAACAAAATAACAATCATAATTAACACGAATTAGCAAAAAATCTTATTTCTACGAATATTTCAATAACAATCTTACAAATATGAGAAAACGTGGGAGGGTATTAACACCCTGACAACTCACAAGAGAAAGAACTATAAAACGATCACAGAGTTAAGATGCCTGACATTCCTGATATTCCTGATGCCTCGTCGACTATTCGCGCTATTCGCTTCACTATTCTAGTTTTATCAATTACCATTTAGCGCTGCCATTGTGTGTTGGAGCTAATGTTCAGCAAATGCTCAACAAATCCATCAGACGATTTATGTTGAAATGCCTGTGATTTTGCACACCATCGGACGAATCTGCTGTAAAGTAAAACCGACGACTGTACCGCTAAATCGCTATCAGCAATTTCAAAAAAAATTAAAGTTACTTTGAATTCGCTTTACTAAAATTGATATCTAGCTAAACCTTATTGTCGATTTCAGATTACTTTCCAAAACGCGGTTCCCAAGTTTGTTGTCAACTTGCCAATTACGTTTCCAAATTCGGAAGTTGGGCGGGAACTTCGTAACGAATTTCGCAAGTTCATTTCAAAGTTCGAACTTCGATTGTAAACAAATGTAAAAATTTCATTTATAAGTTTATTTAAAAAGGCATTTTCGTCTTGGGAGACCACTGGACCAATATTTTACTGCCGTAATATGTGCATAAGGGCCTTATACAGTAATTTCAACTCCAACTATGAACATTTGTTTACAATCAAAGTTCGAACTTTGAAATGAACTTGCGATCGGCGGTCGATTGCTAAGGAATTTTCTCCCGCACAGCTCGCGCAGCAGGTAACTAGAAAATACATGCATGCAGCAACCCCTCGCCTTTCTTAACAGATGAAGTATAAAAACCCCACATAAAGTATTAAGACCATTATAAACAAACACAAAAACATAACTGATGCCGTGATGCGCTAGCTTTATAATGAACGATAACATTCACTGCAATTTCATGTATACCAGCTTGCATTAAAGATTTAAAGTGAATTATCGAGTTAAGAATGGCTTAAAAGTTAAAAATTTCGCAGATATGAATAAAACCGACAACACAAAGCAAGTACATGCAGCATGGCATTTTACTACTGAAATGTTTACACTTACCCAAACCGGCACAACAACGATTAAATTATCAAAGATATCAACATCAAAACAATTATTGTACAAACTTTGTTTCACGGTTGAACAGCCACTAATTCATGAAACTGCTGCCTTACTTCCAGTTAAAATCGAGGGAAAAAAGTGTTGTACTTTCTTAAACTTTTTAACGAAATTTAAAACAAAAAATTGCTTGTAAAACAGCAAAATACATCCTTTCAAAATGAACAGCAATTTACTTCGACAGATTTTGTACTCGCGCAAGCGGATAACACCGTCCATAACATAAACAAAATGGAGGACAACTTTGCACTCCGCTATGTTTTCACATACCCGGGTATAATTAGCCGTGCGGAATTAGTACCCTCGCACTGGCGCTTCGCGCCGCCGGCTCGGGGACTAGTGCTCAGGCTATTAGATACAATATTTTCGCGCGGTTAGAATGCTTGACTTTATATGCGATTTTCTTCATATTTTTGCAGCCTTTCATTCATAATCTTTGCGAAAAAGAACAGACATATCCCCTCTAGATAATATTTTAAAATAGCGAATCACATTAGATTCGCAGAAAATGCGAAATAACCTTTTTAGCAGACCCTACTTTGATCATGTTTGTTCGATTTACAGCGGAATACTGTTGACAAATTCTAACTGTTAGGGGTCCCCTGAGTAAGACATTTGTCTGATACATATTTCCAGTTTTAACTCCCCCCTGTATTTTCAGCCATCTCGAAGCAATACCACAGGGGGCCCCACTATGAGTTATGATTGAAATAATATTGTATTTATTTTTAAAAACCTACTTGAATCCCTTGATAGTCGATTATTTCTTCTCTCGAAATGCTGTAAATATTTTAAACTGCTAGGAGTCATTATACTATCACTCTACATGACGTTTCACGAAGTATAGATGATCGCTGACAAGTAAGGACCGCGGGCGCGAAAAGACGAAGGCGGCGAAAGAAGGGAGAATTAAACTTAAGGGGTGAAACTTCGGCGGGTCATCGTTTGATGTGTTCCATAAGTAGGTTGTTCTCCGGCAATTTGGCACGGGGCCCCAATGTGAGTTAGGATTGAAATAATATTGTATTTATTTTTAAAAACGTACTTGAATCCCTTGATCATCCATTATTTCTTATCTCGAAGTTCTGTAAACCTTTTAAATGGCTCGGACTCATTATACTTGACGTCACGATAACAACCTACTTATGGAACATATTGTGCGAAAAAACCCTTCGAGTGTTTCATGTAAAAACATACGAAAAATCAATTGTTTATTGAATCTACTACATCAGTTGTGAAGATATGTCCAAAAAGACATAGAATCTGCAAAAAAATTCGAGAACACAAAGAAATTGTGAATTTTAAGGCATTTAGAAATGTCATCTAGTCAAAGTTTCAACCGTTTAGTTTAAAGGCGGTTTTCCACTTCGCCCGTATCGTACCGTAACGTATCGGTGAGCATGCGCAGATTGAAAAGAGGTTTATAAATCCACGTACTTCCGGATGTATTCGCGTATCAAAATAAAAAGTTCGTCGCAAATCAACTTTTTGGCGTACTACGGAAGCACTAACAACATTCACGAAATTTTTAAATTTAAAAACGTTTTTGCTACGTTACGGTACGGTACGGTACGCTTGAAGTGGAAAACGGCCTTAATTCTCCCTTCTTTCGCCGCCTTCATCTTTCGCGCCCGCGGTCCTTACTTGTCAGCGATCATCTATACTTCATGTAGAGTGATAGTATAATGATTCAAGCAGTTTAAAATGTTTACAGAATTTCGAGAGAAGAAATAATCGATTATCAAGGGATTCAAGTAGGTTTTTAAAAATAAATACAATATTATTTCAATCAGTACTCATAGTGGGCCCCCCTGTGGCAATACAACTAGACTTTCATAAAATTCCCAGGTCTTGTCCATGGGTAATGAAACCGGGGGCTTGCTGAAAAGGACGCGGATAAATATGTTTCTCATTTGCATGGCATTCAAGGTCGACTTGTGGCAAGTCTATACAACTAGACTTGCCACAAGTCGCGCTCGCTGCTCGCGTTTCGTTCAAGGTCGACTTGTGGCAAGTCTACAATACAACAAGAAAGGCGAAATTTGTGGTTAAATAATATAAATTGTTGTAAATTCCACAGTTAAACTGAATTTCACGACAAATTTTAAAACAAGAAATGTAATTTGTTGATTAAGTGAAGCATATCGATGGCTAGTACCTCGCAAGGAAGGTAAGAAAGTGGGCTGTAACCCGCTTATATTTCATGTTTCAATGGCTTTGTTGTTTACGCCATTGTGTTTGCTCGATCCCTGCTGTTCTTTCAAATTTAGTTCGATACAATTGTGCTATAAAAGCAAACGATGCAGCAAGAATAATCACCGCGTTGGGAAATGTGATAGGCATGAGAGTACATCACGAGTTTTGGCAGAAGTTAGTCGTATTAGATCAAAAGTCAACAACACAAGTTGGCAAGAGACCTCGATAATGCCGAGACAAATTAAAGAAGGCGGAAATTCAACTCGCTGAACAACGTCTTGAAGAAAAACAATCTGAAGTTGAATGTGTTGTGGAAATTGCAGAAAAAAGTTAGAATCTGCTAGTAAGTATCTCCTAGTTGTTTTCCCGACCTTACATGAATTGAAATTTTACCGTTTTGCTGATTTCTGTCATACTGTATTTGGCAGTGGCACAATTATAAACACTAGCACAGGCTGTCCATATGATCTCATCATTCTGGCTAGAATGCAATCATAGGCTTAAGATTGGTTTGCCAACCAACCTCAAGTAATAGTTCAACACTATCCTATTTTTTCTGTGTTGATGTACAATGTACTCAGGTGTATATGTCTGGATGCTTGTGATGTTACTCTGAGTGTATATCCACACGGGGCAAGCTTATAGAAAAAAAAATCATGATTACTAGATTACATCGATATCGAAGGAGCTAGACTCAGTTCCGAAATATCACATACTCGAACCGACCTGACCGCGTAGCTCTGTTGGCAGAGCATTGGGCTAGTATTCCAAAGTTGGAGGTTCGATAAACACCGTGGCCAGGCATATATTTTAAGCTTGCCCGGTGTGGATATACACTCAGAGTAACATCACAAACATCACTATTCTATTTGTGCGTGCCTATTAAAAACCGGTCGATAACTAGAGCCGTGTTTACACCACGAGCCTATGCCTGGCCTCGGTCTGCTGTACCTTTGGACTAGATTTTTATATATAGTGTAAACACATTTCAGTCTGGCCTAGGCCAGGAAATCTGGAACACCTTTTCTGATGGGCCCATATTTCCTGGTCTAGGCCAAAGTGCATTTACACTACAAAAATCTAGTTCAAAGCTAGCCCTAGGCCAGGCTTAGGCTCGTAGTGTAAACACGGCTTAAGGCTAGCTAAATATTCTGTGGTTGTGATTTGTTTTAGCATTGCTGTGTATATGAATTGTTATAAATCCTCTAGGCCTGTTTATATATATATATATATATATATATATATATATATATATATATATATATATATATATATATATATATATATATATATATATATATATATAATTCAGTGAAGGTTTGAATGTATGTGTCGCTACTCTGAGTTTCACGCTTTACGCGATCATCAGGCAACTGACAGATATTATTCAATATTCATAATAAATATAGGTTATCATTTTACAACTTGATTAAGCAGGTATCTGGTTACATGTCTACATTTGGAAAACAAGTCAGAGCGTTTGTTCAGGCACTCAGTTTTCTTCGCTTTCATAATAAGTAGTTTCCCCTCGAGGCATAAATTACACCGTTTAGATCCTGGTTTGTATGCTTTGACTTTCTTCATAATGGACCACTTTATTGTATACTCACTTTTTTCTGACTTCAGTTTCCAGACGTACTTGGACAGTTCGGTGTTGCTCTTGTATTCCTCATGTCGGAAAGACTTAGTGTGATTGCGGTATCTTGTTTTAAAATCGCCCGCCGTCATGCGAATGTATATTTTCTTTTCCTGGTTGTTGGCAGTGCTGGTTGTCACTTCGGCTTTGTATACGATGCTCTCAGTAAGACATTTTTTACCAAGTGGACAGTTGGCGGGCTTTTGGCAGTTGCACATTGGCGTGTCGTTTTTTGTAGGTGTTGGTATTACCGTTGGTATGGATGATTGTATTACCCTAGCAGTTGGCGTTCGTTTTGTGTTTCGGTTGAGTATTTTACGATTATGTTTGCGAATGAGATTTTTCATGTTTGTCATGCAACTGTAACTAACACGGACTGTGTGGCGGTTGAAAAGTTTGTGCAGTTTGTTTGAGGGAGGAAAATGCTTGTCAATTAGGTTTAGGAATGTCTGTGTTACATTGGTCTTAACGTTCTTGCTATAAGGAGGGTTGTACCATGTAATGTTTCGTTGTCTGTTTCGTTTATCGGAGTTATTAATGTTGTTTTGAGTTTGTGTGTACGTTAGGTTAACGTCAAAGTTGCTTTGCTTGAGAGCGTTGTTGTAAAGTGGTGCTGCTGCGTTGAATGTTTCTTCGTCACATGATAGTTTGTTAATGCGTTTGTTGACTGAGTGTGGAAGTTGTCGTGTGATGGAAGGTGGATGGTTTGATAATCTGTTTATGTACAGTGGTTCGTCATTAGGTTTTCGGTATGGTTTATATTTACCGTTTGATAGGTCAACTAACAAGGAAGACTGTCTTTCCTATCTTTCGATATAGTCGAATTTTACCCGTCCATAACTGAAAGTCCACTCGACCGTGCAATCGCATGGAGCCAACAATTCATCGCAATTTCCGACAGCGATATCCGCATTGTGAAGCACGCGCGCAAATCCCTTCTTTTTTACAACCAACAAGCTTGGACGAAGAAGAACAACACCACCACGTTTGACGTGACCATGGGAAGTTTCGATGGCGCTGAGGTCTGTGAACTCGTCGGACTTTTCATTCTGAACACACTCGAGAAACGCTTTGGGAAAGACGTAGGCCTATACCGTGACGACGGCTTGGCTGCCCTCAGAACAACATCAGGCAGACCACGGTTAATAGAAGGAGACTGGTTAGGCTACTTGTACCACGTGACAAATTATGTTATTCAACCTTGTTTTGAAGGGTCACGTGGTCCGGTCCCTGCATCAGATCTCAATCGCTTATTAGGAATATACAGAATGTATACAAAACCTGCGTTCGAAATTTCAATATAAAGCGGTTGTTTTTTTATTTCAATTCTATTTTTTTGTCGGATGGCAAGATAAATGTCATGCCTAGCAAAAACTGTGCATTTTATGGTTGTTCAAGCAGCAGAAAGCACGGGCTTTCATTCTTTAAACTGCCGTCCGTTCGTGCCGACGACAGCGAGCAAACCTGACAATTGAATGAAAACGCGTGAAAGGAATGGACAAATTTAATCCCGAGGACACGGTGTTGACTACAGACTTTAAGAAACGTATTGAAGCAAGCAACGTTTATCTCTGTGAACTTCATTTCATGCCCGAATGCATTTTAACAAGTATGCTTGGCAGAAGATGTGAACACTCAATCAGTTGTACATTGTCGACCCAACATCTGATCACAACTTGGTTGGGTTTCCTGATTCATGTTCTCAGCGAAAGGTTTATGTAAGATGGGTTAGGGGACTATTTTGGTCATGAACAAGCGAAAGGTGGACACTCTGACAGACTGACAATCCCACAGCCCAGCAGTTTGGCTGCAATGACCTCACCATTGCTGTACAAAGAGACATTGCACCTGCTATCAGAGAAAATGTGAGTTAGTGATGAACATGTGAAGAAAAGAAAAAGCCCGAAGAAATGACCTAGTACCACTTAAGTAACACATGTTCTCATAATTTATTTGAAGTTATGCAATTTTATGAGTTGTCAAAAATTCTCTTTTAAGCCCCCCCCCCCCCTCCCTCATTTAAAACCCCAGTTATTTCTCCTTTGCAAGTATAAAACACATGAGTTGATTGTGATCTTATTAGATATACTAATTAATCAGCCTAGAATTCGACATT
>CACRXK020014941.1:0-12657 GCA_902702795.2 Paramuricea clavata
ACAACTGGACTCTGTAGCTCAGTTGGTTAGAGCTCAACAACTGGACTCTGTAGCTCAGTTGGTTAGAGCTCAACAACTGGACTCTGTAGCTCAGTTGGTTAGAGCTCAACAACAGGACTCTGTAGCTCAGTTGGTTAGAGCTCAACAACTGGACTCTGTAGCTCAGTTGGTTAAAGCTCAACAACAGGACTCTGTAGCTCAGTTGGTTACAGCTCGACAACTGGACTCTGTAGCTCAGTTGGTTAGAGCTGAACAACTGGACTCTGTAGCTCAGTTGGTTAGAGCTCGACAACTGGACTCTGTAGCTCAGTTGGTTAGAGCTGAACAACTCGACTCTGTAGTTCAGTTGGTTAGAGCTCGACAACTGGACTCTGTAGCTCAGTTGGTTAGAGCTCAACAACTGGACTCTGTAGCTCAGTTGGTTAGAGCTCAACAACAGGACTCTGTAGCTCAGTGGGTTAGAGCTCAACAACTGGACTCTGTAGCTCAGTTGGTTAGAGCTGAACAACTGGACTCCGTAGCTCAGTTGGTTAGAGCTCGACAGCTGGACTCTGTAGCTCAGTTGGTTAGAGCTCAACAACTGGACTCTGTAGCTCAGTTGGTTAGAGCTCAACAACTGGACTCTGTAGCTCAGTTGGTTAGAGCTCAACAACTGGACTCTGTAGCTCAGTTGGTTAGAGCTCAACAACTGGACTCTGAAGCTTAGTTGGTTAGAGCTCAACAACTGGACTCTGTAGCTCAATTGGTTGGAGCCCAACAACTGGACTATGTAGCTCAGTTGGTTATAGCTCAACAACTGGACTCTGTAGCTCAGTTGGTTAGAGCTCGACAACTGGACTCTGTAGCTCAGTTGGTTAGAGCTCAACAACTCGACTCTGTAGTTCAGTTGGTTAGAGCTCGACAGCTGGACTCTGTAGCTCAGTTGGTTAGAGCTCAACAACTGGACTCTGTAGCTCAGTTGGTTAGAGCTCAACAACAGGACTCTGTAGCTCAGTTGGTTAGAGCTCAACAACAGGACTCTGTAGCTCAGTTGGTTAGAGCTCAACAACTGGACTCTGTAGCTCAGTTGGTTAGAGCTCAACAACTGGACTCTGTAGCTCAGTTGGTTAGAGCTCGACAACTGGACTCTGTAGCTCAGTTGGTTAGAGATGAACAACTCGACTCTGTAGTTCAGTTGGTTAGAGCTCGACAGCTGGACTCTGTAGCTCAGTTGGTTAGAGCTCAACAACTGGACTCTGTAGCTCAGTTGGTTAGAGCTCAACAACAGGACTCTGTAGCTCAGTGGGTTAGAGCTCAACAACTGGACTATGTAGCTCAGTTGGTTAGAGCTTGACAACTGGCCTCTGTAGCTCAGTTAGTTAGAGCTCAACAAACTGGACTCTGTAGCTCAGTTAGTTAGAGCTCAACAAACTGGACTCTGTAGCTCAGTTAGTTAGAGCTCAACAAACTGGACTCTGAAGCTCAGTTGGTTAGAGCTCAACAACTGGACTCTGTAGCTCAGTTGGTTAGAGCTCAACAAACTGGACTCTGTAGCTCAGTTGGTTAGAGGTCAACAACTGGACTCTGTAGCTCAGTTGGTTAGAGCTCAACAAACTGGACTCTGTAGCTCAGTTGGTCACAGCTCGACATGTACTGGACTCTGTAGCTCAGTTGGTCTGAGCTCGACATGTACTGGACTCTGTAGCTCAGTTGGTTAGAGCGCTGCACCGGAGGGTTATATATCTGCTTGCCAGAGACACACTTTGGGTGTATTTAATATTAAAACATCTGCTTGGCGTATAGTTCTTCTCATCTGGGAAAAACCCTTTGTTCCAGGAAAACGGATTTCACAAGAATAAATGTTTGGCATCATGTTGTGTAGTTATGCAAAGTAGGTGGGACTTTATTATCGTTTTAATTTCAAAGGCATTACAAGCATACTTGTCATCACAAAATTGAAACTTTTATGACTAAGCTAGGTGTGTTTCAGTAAGAGTTATAGGACAGCTGATAGTAGTCTACTTTAGAAATGTGAGACTAATAGAAGCACGACAATTCAACTGCAACCACTACATAAAACGAAAAGAGTTTACATAATTTTCTGACATTGATAACTGCCGGTTGACTTCTGCTGCACGAAAGTGCCTAGCGAAACCATTATAGTCAAATGAATGTGCATATTACAAGTATCATATGGTGTGCAATAATATCTTATTATACTAATATATCAAAAACATTTTGTTTTTGAGATGCAGGTAAATACTTTGATTGCTAAAATTCAATACGGGGTCAAGTCAGTATTGGCATCAGAGTATGAAAGAGAAAATACCCAAGGCACGAGGTTGAGTATTTGTAGACTGTAGCACCACAATCTAACACAATTACACGAACCGTATACATTGTTTCGCTAGATTACATCATGAAGTGCTTTTTTTTGTAGACTGTAGCACCACAATCTAACACGATTACACGAACCGTATACATTGTTTCGCTAGATTACATCATGAAGTGCTTTTAAACTTAAAAAGGGAATTATAGAAGTGTAATAAAGTGCGATACTAGGGATTATAACTTTCGTCTTTGAATCATTCGTGTTCTTAGAGAATACAACAACAGCACTCCGGTTCGCCTTGACGATGTTCGACATACATTTTGATTTTGCCGTCCCTCCTCTGTCTCACTATGATATTGCGACAATCTTCGCAAGAGCCAAGTGGATGACCATGATGTTTCAACTCTACCCCCTCTCTACCATCGGGTAGGGGGTAGAAGGAGTACGTAAAAGCAGGCCGTTCGTGCTTAGCGTGATGACGCGGTTTTGGAGGTCGAACTTCTGAATGGCCAGGTGGAAAAGTATAATATGAACGTACTCCATCACATGTTGTATCCTGTTGCAATGGTTTGCGATGTCCCTGACGATCTGATTTCTGGCGGTTGAAGAAAGCTGCACTTCCGTCGTACTCTGTATTTGATTTACCTTTTGATTTTTTGTCTATTTCCGGCCTTGTGAAGTCCGACCGCACAGACGGTTCTGGACGAGTCATCTTTTTGGACTGCACTTTAGCTGTGACTTCAGCACCTTCAATCATTTGACTGCTCACTGCTTTATTAGCTCGAATTGGGCTTTGTCCTTGCAGAACTCCCAACTGCATGGGAATTACTTTATTTCCCTTATTAGTCGATTCAAACAAGTTAAAACCCATTTGAACTTTAGGTGCTCCAGTTTTCATCTCGATAGTAGCAATAAGCAGTACAAACCTCCCTGGAGTAGGCAGATGTCGCCACACTGTGTCCTTATCACCACGGCTAGGATCTGGTAAGTTCATAGTATGATGAGAATGCCAAGAACCAACATTGCATAGACCTTGACTATTAGTCAGTAATCCTCCAACACGACTTAAATATTGTTCATCTTGAAAGAAGGAGGTTGTAGTGCGTCGACAGTTTCGACCAGGGCCAAGAACCGCTTGAATGACGACTTCGTTTTCGTTCAACCAAAGCCCGAAGATATCACCACCGGTTTCAATATCAAAGTATTGTAATGTCCAGTTGCTAATACGGCTTGCTTCATCTTCGTATATATGTACCGTATAAGGTCTGGAATCCATTTTTACTCGTCGAATCAAAACCAAACCAGACTGCCAAGCACTGTAACAGCTACAATACGCTGTTTACTTCGTTATACTCCAGTAAACCGGAAGACAGCGGAAATATTATTGTTTTCGTTTCCAATTTTCGGAATCGGGGTTCCTGGAATAAATTGTTTGCGATAAATGACGACATGCTTGGTTGCAATTTTCTAGCACGTCAACAATCAAAACATTTAAACTATTTGTATTTTTAGCCACAGTATATGGGTATATATCCCAAGTATATAGGGATTGAGTATATATATATATATATATATATATATATATATATATATATATATATATATATATATATATATATATATATATATATATATATATATATATATATATATATATATATATATATATATATATATATATATATATATATTGATCATATAGAATCCCTATATATTGTGTTTTTAGCCATAAACTATAGTTGCAGGTGTTTCCGGCGGAAAACATTAATATATTTTAACAATCATATTTAATCAGGTAGACCAATTCTCCATATAGATTATAGGCGATTTACAATTTGGGTCCTGCATACACGTAAGTTAAAAATTAGAATTGCGACTAAAAATGTGCAGAATAAAATACCGCTATTACATGCAATATTGAATCAGTGCGGTAAAGGTCTTATAGAAAGTAAAGTCAGTCTTATAAAATAGCAAGAGCTGGTGATTCATGGATTGCCACATCAAGATTGTTCCAGTTGTCCGCAAATTTGTTTTGTATAGACCCAAATTTACGTATGTTCTTCTTATCCCTAGTATCAAAATTATGAAAGTGCGTATTGTCTTTGTAATCGAAAAGTATTATACCTAAATGTTGTAAAATACTGATTAGAAAAATTGCTAAGTTCTAGACGTGAAATGAGCCCGTTATAACCTCCGTAGTGACGGCCAGTATTCCACAGATCGAAATACGATATTCTTATAAACCCTTTAGGTCAGTTTTCTTTACCTTCGCTTCGCTTTATCTGTGCGAGACGAGCGACCCAGTTTGAAAATGCGCTTTACACACAAGTTGTAACAAACCTGCTGTAGACTTGTAGCAATGCTGTTCCAACAACTTGTCAACATGATGTGTTCGCACTGCTTGTTCTCAGCTTGTTGACAACTTGCTACAGGGCTGTTGAGCACATCAGACTTGTTACAAGTTGTCCCAACAACTTGTTATCGTCCTGCAATTCAACAACTTGATGAAATAACAGTGTTGTTACAACTTGTTGACAAGCTTGTAACAAGCCTGGTGCGAAGTGCGAACACATCTTGATGACAAATTGTGAGATTTGTACATGTGTATAGGTATCTAGCGTGGCAGTTTTCAGTCCATTGTGTGGTCCGCGAACAACTTTTTGTGCTCGAATGGATCGCTCGGCAGCCGAGTTAAGCCTGACGCTGAACGTTGGGGGTCGTTCGTGTTCAGACATAGGTTGTATGGTGGAACTGAAGGCGCCCTGGTTAGTATACCTTCAATACAATCACGTTTGAGCTGCAATAAAGGATGATTAGCACATACCCCCTAACTTTACTAACCTAACAATACAACAACGAACATACAATAATAAAAACATCGCTTATATACAACTATGAATATAAAAATACAAGTATACAAACATACAGTACAAAATGTACATTGACTGAGAGTCATTGACTGAGATGTCAAAACTTAAATAAAAGTTATATTCACAGTATATACAAAACAATGACTTCAGTAAGCACTATCGCACAGCAGACGGCACAGAATCAACTTGCAGTTATCAGACCGAGAAAATAATGCAAATTCTTTTCATTTTATGTGATAGTCTTGTCTTGGTAGTAAAACATAGTAGAACTGAAATATTTATTTTAACTTGACCACCATCTGCTGCCCTATGACACTTACTAAAACCCACCAGTAGAACGTACATTCACATACAGGCAGTATATACACAAATTATATACACAAGAAACGATAACCACTGACCAGTCTACAGCAAGCTTTACTCCGGTAGCTGCGTAACCAAGGCAACGCCACGTGTGACCCAGTACTGCGAGGAATGTGCGGATGGCAGGTGGATGGCCAGGATAAACGAGTTGCCTCGTACAGGCGTAGAGTAGACAGGGCATTCATAGGGTATCAAGTTCGTATCGGGACTATAACCCTTTGTGCTCTGGAAATAAATATGGTGAGTTGAAATAAGATTTTCAGTTGAACCTCTAAAGGGTTGTCTATATGGAAGCCGGGCTAGCCCGGTTAACGCGACAGCCCGGTAAGCCAGATCGAACGTGTAGGTAATTCTTCATATAGTTATATTAGATAATATTAGATTATATATAGAAGACCTCTATATAATTGAGTCATCAGTATCAAGATGAAGCCCACGAGCTTGAATCGACAAAGAAGTCATTCTTCTACAATGCCTATATTGTTTTTAACAGTTTTAATCACAGGAGGCCCAGGCTCGATTTGCCCGCGCCCGCCTGTACCTTCCTTATAACGAGGGAAGGACGGAAACATTGAGACCAAAATAGCCCAGATTTGGCATATGTCACACGAAACTATCCTCGATTTTTCGCTTTTAATGCATTTCTTTCACGATTAATCGATATCCCCTGCAAGAATGATACCGTATAACTCTCAAAACAACGATGCTTTAATCAAAGAGCTTAAATTCGCTCTGAAATCCGTGAGGGAATAACAAAATTCGCCCAAAATATATCCGCGTGCCGGGTTTGCTGTGCAAAAAGCGGAAGTCGTTGAACAACTCAAAATACACTCAACCCTGATTGGACAACGAATATCAACAAACATTTCAAATTTTTTTAACAAACACAATGTGAAATACAATTTATTATACATATTAACGTACGTACTACAGTTATATTTACATGCAGTAATATTTACACTTTATAACGTTTGTGAATAGTTTTGATTGTATGATTGAAATTATTACAGTACTGTTTAAAAAAATTTGATATGTTTGTTGATATTCATTGTCCAATCAGGGTTGAGTGTATTTTGAGTTGTTCAACGACTTCCGCTTTTTGCACAGCAAACCCGGCACGCGGATATATTTTGGCCAAATTTTGTTATTCCCTCACGAATTTCAGAGCGAATTTAAGCTCTTTGCTTAAAGCATCGTTGTTTTGAGAGTTATATGGTATCATTCTTGCAGGGAATATCGATTAATCGTGAAAGAAATGCATTAAAAGCGAAAAATCGAGGATAGTTTCGTGTGACATATGCCAAGTCTGGGCTATTTTGGTCTCAATGTCTCCGTCCTTCCCTCGTTATAAGGAAGGCACAGGCGGGCGCGGGCAAATCGAGCCTGGGCATCCTGTGTTTTAATCATTGGTTGATGGAAATGCTAACTTTTAGTGTTATTGGTTCTTCTCATCGATATGGACTTATACGCTCAACATATTTTGTATATTTGTAGTAATATGTAGGTTAAAATTATTTTTATATTCTTGTATTAGTTTTAGTGCAGGGCTCCTATTGATAACAGTGTCTCAGAATAGGCGCTGAAAGGGTCACATCATATCATCAAGATGAAGGGTTTTAAAGTCGATGCATCAATCCCGAATACGGGACCCTATAGCCAAGGCTGAGTACTTTCCGGAAAGGTCTATTTCATAAATAGCAGGACACGAATCTATAGCTTGTATTCGTTGAAACCAATCTCAATATGCGCAAGCACAGGGGGCTTCGGTGGCGCAGTCGTCAGAGCAAGCGTATTTCACCTCTGAGTTCGTGGGTTTGATTCTCGCTACGGACTCATGTGAAAAGAGTCAGTCAACGCTCTGTCGAAAGTCGTGGGTTTTCTCCGGGCGCTCTGGTTTCCTCCCACAGGGAAAGTTGACAGGGTGGGTTAGGATAAACAGTTATGAAAGTAATATCACAATTGTTCTAATAATAAATAGTCAGGCTAAGTAGGTAATGTAAGTAATGGATGGGTTGTGAGCTGAATAATCATAATCAGACGGGCAAAAATTGTCAATCGCATAAACAAAGAGGAATTAAGAGATTGACGTATAGTAAGTTAGCCTTACCACGACTGGCATAAGCTTGACCTCAGGCAAAGCCGAAAAGCGTTCATCCATGAGAGATTCCTGCAAGCATGCAGAGGTCGCTTCCCAGATAGCACCATCCAGATACAGACCAAATATCCGAACACAATCATCCGGTGATGCGCCATGGAATGCCACTCTGTTTATATCGAGATCCCTCTCGTGTGGTGTGTCGTCAGGAAGCCATACTCTCTCCGTGATCTCGTATTGAAACATCAGAGAGTCCACAGGAACTTGGTGTACTCGAGCATGCCTTTGAAGAACTGACGTGAAGAATCCTGAAAAAAAGAAGATTCTGTTAGGTCCACAATTCTGGGGCAGTTGTGCACACTATATACACTTTTAAAAGGAAAACAAACTGTCAATTACTCAATTCTACTCATTTGGCATCTAATACGAGAAATTAGAATATATTGAAAAGAAATTCTATCAAATCCCACTATTGTCGCCCTATGAATATGATCTGCAGCAGGATAGTGTTTAGTAATAACCTAGCCTGCAAGGCAAGCCTGTCACTCCGCCTTCTTTGCAGGCTAAGTAAAACCGAGATGAAGGGTTTTGCACCTAGACATTATCGAGTGTAAATTATATATACATTTATTAAACCAGAAACAGCTGCGAAAAATGCAACTATACTAGGCCCTCTGGCGGGAATCGAACCTGGGATTCCAGTGCAACGCTCTCAGTAACCAACTGAGCTACAGAGTCCAGTTGTCGAGCTCTAACCACAAGTTAAAGTATATATATACTAGGAGTTACTATCGCAAGGAAAGTGCTGCCTTCACTAGGGTACTGTCATGTTAAGGTATGGGTAGGTGTTAGATTCCTGCCAGAAGACCTAAAGTTACATTTTTCGCAGCTGTTCCTGGTTAGGTCTAATAAATGTATATAGATTTACACTCGGTAATTTCCATCTAAAAAAACCTTCAACTATTGTTGTTCAATCGAGATGCCAACAAAATCTTGATGAGCATACAACCGAACCTATACGTGGCAGGCATACTATACTATAGATCAATTCCGAGTTACGATCATTGGTTACGATCTACGGCAACACCAGGTCGAGGTTCAGTCCTAAATCAATACAAGACTTTACAATTTCACACGGAGCCTCGTTCCCAAGATAGTCTTTGTGGTCAATGAAGCCTAATGGACCTATTCCCTAATGAACAAAATTTTGATCCAGATAAGTCTAGACACAATTTTAATCACAGCTGCAAAGAGCATCACAAAATTAGTAATATTCCGAAGTTTCGTTGCGAAATGTTGTAAAATGCGGATAATATAGCCCTGCGAAGTTTGTCGTTTTTCAGTCATTTTGTATTAGGGGCCATTCACAAAGGATGTCCGGCCAAATTATAGATTTTCAGACACCCCCCCCCCCCTTGTCCGGCATTGTTCGAATTAGTGACCCCCTCCCCTCCCTCTGGACATTCGCCATGCCTCGCAAAAACTCACACAACCTTGTATATGTCAAGAGTAAAAACCTTTTTTACTTTTAGAACTTTTTTATAACTATAAATGTGAATACAAAAACATATAAATTATTAATTAAAACAAACAACTGTGTTACTGCAACATTGGGATGAACTTATTGTATAGAAAAGGAGTTATACATGCAGAAAGCTTTTACTTGATGCCACTGTTGAATTCATCATTGAAGGAAAGAATTAGATAATATTATGAAGTGTTCAAAATGCCAATTTCACAATGGGAAGGAGAGTTCAAAACTATAGAGGAAAAAGAAATTTGTTTTTGAAGTTTTTTAAATTTCGGACATCCGGATTGCTAAAAACCTCCCTCCCCTATGTCCGAGTTTGTCCTGATTTTCCAAACCCCCCTCCCCCCCCCCCTCGGCTCGGACATCCTTTGTGAATGGCCCCTTACGGGAAATTGATACCTTTTTTCAGAAAGCGGTATCAATTTGCCGTGCGTAATACAAAATGACTGAAAAACGGCAAACTTCGCAGGGCTATATTATCCGCATTTTACAACATTTCGCAACGAAACTTTGGAATATTACTAATTTTGTGATGCTCTTTCAAGCTGTGGTGAAATGTTTATCTTGCCTTGTCTAGATCAAAATTTTGTTCATTAGGGAATAGGTCCATTCGGAAATGGTCTATTCTATATACTATGTACAGTACATACACTCTTCGCGAGAACTGACATAACCAAGTCGGACTTACCTTGCGGGCAAAAGAAAGCTGAGATCCAGAATGCGCGAGGCATGTCGGGAGACCTGAACACACCATGTGATGACGTCTTCTCGGCAACAGCCGTGCCTGAACGAGTAGACTGGGCCGAGCGTGCCGCGGCAGATGGGTCACGTGCCAAGAGAGTTGCTTCAAGCCATCGGGAAAAGAAATTAATTCTTTGAACCAAGTTGTTCACCCAAGACGCCAGTGGTTTCGTGGAATCGTAGGAAACTTTCTAAAAACAAAGGCAAGATGTTGTTCGCAAAACAAATTAGACGCGAATCTTCCAAGCCAAATTAAACAGCCAAATTAAAAAGTTATCAGAATGGGATCTGCCTGAAGCCCGTTTTCCACTGGGCGAATTTTTTCGGGCGAAGCGAAAAATAACTTTCGACAATGTGATTGGTTAACGAAAAACACTTTTTATTTTTTCCTTGGAGGAAGACCTTCAGTCATTCGGCATATTAGAAAAGTGAAGCTACGAAGATTGTAAACAGTTTTCATACCATTTTCTCCAGCTAATTCCAGTTTTTTCTAATCGACCGTATCGCTAAACAAATTATCAGTTCATAAAACATTCGTATTATTCTTTAAATAGAAGTCAAAATACAGACACACCCCTTGTAGACAAAAGCATTATAAAGGGATTGAAACTGACGTCCAATAGTTCCATATTTGGCTTCACGTTTTGTTGACTCGAGTTCTCGCTCCAGGTAAATATGGAGCTCACCGCCCTAGACCCCTACGTCTACCATCCTGTCAAAGATTGGCTACCTCCACACGAAAATATGATCTACAGGCTTAACCTGGAGAATATACAGTGCTTTTGTTCGCGACTGTTCATTACACAAACAGATTTTCTGGCGGGAGGGGGTGGTAAAAGTGGAAGACCCCAGAAAGTTTTCCCACCCTACACAAAGAAATTTGCACCACTACAGAAATTTAAATGCTTATTAGATGAAATTACAGTGGTATGGTCGAAACAAGAATTTTGACCTAAATAAGACTAAAAACAAGGATTTGAACAAAATCAGACCAAAATTCGCCAACTTGCACGTCAGCGTTACACTCTCTCGGGGTTACCCCTCCCCTGCCCCCGAACTTTCAACACCACTTCAAAGCAAAATCTGAAAATGTACCTACCTGCCATTGTCTTGGTACTTGGTTGATCAGTAAGGACTTGTAGGTTTCCTCAATGTCGACTGACAGCAACACTAGACCATGGATAGACTGATATAAAGAGTTAAGCGAAGCATGGATGACGTTCAAGAGACGTGTGAACCTGAACACTTCCTGTTTCAATACAGTATGTATAGCCGAGGATACGGTGGTAGAGGGGTCCATCATAGGATCAGAGGAGGTGGTTGTAGTAGGATGGCTAGGGTTCTTTGTGGATGTTTGTTTATCAAGAGATACCATTCTCGTTGGAAGGAACTTTTGAATGTCTGAGACGAGTTCCAGCACGATCTCATCGTTTGTCTTGCCAGAACTATAAAATTTAAATTAGAAAATATAAAATTTAAACCTACCCAATAATGTTTAGGGAACATACGTTGAGCAACCCATAGAGATTATAAAATAATAGAATGGGCATTGTTTGGAAAATCGAGGGACAAATTGAAGCTTCCTAATGGGGGCAAGTGACGCTCTCTGATTGGCAAAAAGCTTGTTGTCCGGATGTAAATTCTCATTCCCGAATGCAAAGCCGCAATGTTTATAGAAGGAGGGGGGAATCACGAAAATAGTACAACTTTCAAAACATTGATTTTTTCCAATTTTGGCATAGTTCAAGCAAGGACTAAAAGCTCAAAATCAACAAGAATACCAGGGGCCGGTTGTTCGAAATCCGACCAGCTTAACGCTTGGTTAACCTAAAATCCAAAGCAAACTTCCTGACAGCTTGTTTACAAATTTGGAAATGATTCTTCAGAAATCACGTCTGGATCGATAGGAGTTTACTTCTCTGAAGTTTTGAAATAATCCGAAGTGCAGAAATACATAAACGCTAACTATGGCGCTAACCCACCTACCTTTGAACAACTGGCCCCTGGACTTTAACACAAAACAAGTTTTGGAACGGTAGAAATGTTTTAAAGTGCCTTTTTTCGATTTAACTCAGTATGCGCAGGATAATGTACAGTAAGTCCTCAAGTATACGTCTTCGTCTTTGCACTTCGTCATCTTGCTCAAATTAACTCTCTATTAAAGCCAATCCGAAGACCTACCCTCCAAGATTCTCAACCTGTGGATGTACCAGAATGAGATCGTCCAATAGATGTTTGCCTTCATTTTGTAAACATAAACGATTTGCCTCCGACTGCATTCCGAACAATTCCGGATGATCGACGGAGGGCAAACTTTCAATATAATCACAGCAATCAGAAAAGGACATGTCGATCGATGGCGGACGGTATACCTGGAAGAGAACAATTCATTATAGAAGAATAAGATGGTATATGGAATGGTATAGTACGGTATGGTGTAATAGCGTGGAATGGATGATATATGGTACAGTATTATGGAATGGTATGGTTTGGTATGGAATGGAATATGGTATGGTAATATATACCAAAATCCAGCAACCTCATGAGAATGGTCATGAGCATATATATTACTGGATCTTGGTATATACACGAGCGTGCTGATTAACATACCAAAATCCGGTATCTCAAGAGCACCCTCATATATATACCAAAATCCAGCATCCCCATCACAATGCTCATGAGCATATTACTGGATTTTGGGATATATGGGAGCGTGCTCATAAGCATACCAAAATCCATGGTATGA
>CACRXK020014942.1:0-12656 GCA_902702795.2 Paramuricea clavata
AGTGCAGATTATGTCCACGAAAGGCAGAAAATGTGATGAAAAGTCTGATGACAAGAGATAATGAACATTTAATGTTGTGTGTCCATCTTTCGATGGAAAATTTTAGTTAGAATAACATTGTCCGATACATTCAGAATGAACATTTAAGATGGTTAAAGAAACATTGAACGAATAACTTTAGTATTACATTGTCTTATGACAATGTAATACTAGGTCTATGCTTTTACAGTGTATGGGTGTGAGGTTCAATTCCTCACTTGTTGGGGTACTGGTTGTGCCACCCGATTACTTTATACCATAGCACTATTTGTCCTTGTAAATAGGTATATTGTGAAAATAAAATAAAACTTACCTGACGCGCTCAGTGTTAAGTTTTCATTCGTTCTCTTCGGAGTTTGTCTTATTCATTCGTTCTCTTCAGAGTTTGTCTTATTCACGGTCTCTTCGGAGTCCGTTTCGGTCGTTGGGATTTAGCACAGTGCGCCGGAGTACAGTTGTTTTGCACTCCAGAGGTTGGTAGCCCTAGTCTTTGCCTACAGTTCTGCCCTGTAGGACATGGGCAATCTCTGGATGTTTTTACCTGCTGCTCATTGCACTTTCCCACCTGGGATTGAGTTAGTAGCCTTTAAACATAAAACTTACTTGACACGAGAGGCACCTTGATCAACTAGGAGGTCCTCTCAGGATGAGGCCCTTTCATTGCACTTCGACTGGGTTGACTCCTGCGATTACCCCTAATGTGGGTAACTCGAGCGTATAATTTCTGGTAGTGGGGACCTGCGTTTGCGCTCGTCCCCTTCAACATATAATATCAATGTATAAAGCCGGGATATTTCCTCCTAACATTGCCGCGTGTCGATTGTTTTTGTATAGCATCAGATGTCAAACATATCGTTTATCCAAAGAAGACACTCTACATATATTCTCCGTGCCGAAATCTCCATCTCGTGTTCATATTATGTGGTAAGTAAAGTTATATTTTATAAACCTGAGGAACCCCCGAATCGCCAAACCACTTGCCATAATGGGAGATCAACAGCTGCACATGCGCAGTTCGCAATGGGGCGCAGCCGACTGCCCAAATACGCAGAATAAAACTTTCAGTTTAAAAACAGTAACATTAAACGTAAACGGAATAGCGAGGGCACAGAAACGCCAACAAGTCTTTGCTTATCTACGAACCCTTCAGGCGGGCATTTATTGCCTACAAGAAACTCACAGATGCAGCAAGACAGAAACAAAGAAATGGACGGAAGAATGGGGAGGACAGGGTTTTTGGAGCCTAGGCTCTAAACATTGAAATAACGGAAACGACAGTAAATGACGATGGACGTATTATTTTGTTAATAATGCAACACAATGACAGGGAAATAAACTTGATCTGTATTTATGCACCAACCGATGATACGCAGAGAAGACGTTTCTTTGAAACTCTGGGAAATATCACCATTACCACGCAGTATTTTATTGTCGCGGGCGATTTTAACTGTATTGCGGAACTGACTCTAGATAAGGTGGGAGGAAATCCTGCGAGAGGTCTGGCAGGGAATGAAGAGCTGATGACATGGACAAACACTTTAGGACTAACCAATGCGTGGAGAGCTCAACATCCAAAGGCAAGGAAATTTACCTGGAGCAAACCAGATCAATCAATCCAAACACGAATAGACCGCATATTCATACCTAAAGAACTGGCGGAGAAAGCAGATTCAAACATAGTTGTATGCTCCCTATCGGACCACAAAGCTGTGATAACGACCATCCCATTCCCCACAGAACAACCGAGAGGACCAGGGGTGTGGAAGCTCAATAACGATCTCTTGACGGACTTCATGTACCTACACGAAATCAACACCTTTTTGGACTACTGGCTGACCCAACAAGATAGCCATGATGATATAGGAGAGTGGTGGGAGGAGCTAAAGCAGCACATATAATATTCATGTATAAATGTATAAAACCGTTTTTTTCCAAACACTGCCGTGTGTCGATTGTTTTTGTATAGAATCAGATGTCAAACATATCATTTATCACAGAAGACACTCTATATATATATTCTCTGTGCCGAAATCTCCATCTCGTGTTTGTATTATATGGTAAGTAAACCTATACACGCTTATATTCTGTAAGCACTTCGAGTCTTTGCACACTATTAAATTAATTTGCTGTATAAAGCAATTTGCTTGCCAGCAGAATTTCAGTCCATCGCACGTACATTCCAAGCGCCGATTAACTGGCTCGCGTGTCACTCAAACGCACATGTTTTGCCGGTCGAACTTATAGAATACCAAGTAAACATTTATTCGAACATCGCATTATTTCACGGTGCGTGACCCGAAACCTTTCCGGGTCACAATGCAATTTGCGAGTGAAAGAAGCTCAACCCATTCACGGATCTTTAAGCAGCGCGAAAGCCGATATGTTTGCAACTCTCGTCTCACAGTCCATGCCACACGGCTGCCGTGCCCCTCTCCATGACCGCACGCGCGTGCGCGAGAGAACCACGAGAGTCGCGGTGGGCAATCACCACAGACTTGACGTGCTTGTGCGATGAGTAATCAACCGTTTGTCGACGTCATAATCGCTCGCAAGCAAGCTCCTTCTCACCGCGTTTTCGTGGCACAAGTGTTCGGAAGAAATATGTGTGGCAAACGGAGAAGAAGGCATCGCTTCTCGGCCTTTTGGCTAAGTGAGAAGAGTACTGGAAGTTTTTGGATTGTGGTCAATCTCCTGCTATTGAACAAGAAGTTCCTGATCGAAGAAAGAAGTTATCTTGCTGTTATTATCTTGTCCTGGTCTTGCTGCCTTGGTCTTGTTTTGGTCCCGCTGCCTTGGTCCTTCTACCTTGGTCTTGCCTTGGTCCTCTTGCCTTGGTCTTTGGCTTGGTTTCTTTTTGGTGTTTGTGCTGTTTGCTTGTCTCTGTGTCACATTTTGTTGGCCGTAGGTTGGCGCCTGCGCTGTGAGTGTGTGGTATATATTGTGTGCACCGCAAGTATATTGTGGTTTAATTTGTTATATAAGTTGTGTGAGTTTTTTCTGGTTATTCCCAATCCAGGGACCCTAAAGGGGGTAACTGAAGGGAGGGGGTCTTCAGTTCTTTTTGTATTTTTGATTGGGGGGTCGTGCTTGATGATTCCCCGATAGCCTGTTTCTTGTTAAGTGTACTTTAAGTTAACACTGCGGTGCACATCTTCACATAATTATTGGTTTGTCCATTAATTAATTCTTTGTTTCAACTTTTTTTCATAATTTAAATACACATCTAATAGTCATTTAATTATGATTCCGTTTATAAATCGGACGGCTGATATTCTTTTGTCCGATCATATTGAAGCTTGCGATGTAAACGTACGCGAGGTTATAGATGATTTCCGTGGTCAATTTGACAACTTTACGGATATTTTTGAGCCGATAGTTTTTATGGCGCCTGGCCGTTATCATATTACGTGTAAAAGCGCGCGAAAATTAGAAGCGGTCATCCTGTAGTCTCGTTCGTGGTCATCCTGTAGTCTTTAAGCCGATTTCCATATTTAAATGGGTTAACATCACCTGTTTATCTTATGGTGTCCCTGATGAGGAAATTACCATAGCTATGGCAATTTATGGTCCCATTAAATTAATTCGCAACGAGCAATATTCTCGTGTATATACGGGTGTTCGTAATATCTTAATGGAAGTGATTAATGATATACCGACGTGTCTTCGCATCGCTGGTCATTGGTGCACAGTTCATTACAAAGGTCAAAAGCGGCCTTGTTTCTCCTGTGGCAAGGAAGGGCACTTCAGTAGCAAATTTCCTGACAAGCATATTCAACTGCCTCCTACTTTGCCTGTTATTCCAACCGTGGCTCCTACTGGTGTTTCTGAAGCTGGTACTTCTGGTGAGGTTGAAACTCGTCATGTTCTTAATGATCTGCTGTTGCAAGTCAGTGATGGGTTGGTCAATGGTGTGACCTTCAACCAGCCTTCTATTAATGCTGCTTTGGTGGTAGTGGAGCATCCTGCCTCTTTTGCGTCCGTTCTTTCTTGGGATAATGATAATGCCCCATCTACTAGTAGTTCTTGATGTCGTTCAGTCTTCCCAGGATCAGGGAATACGTGAAGTAATCGATGAGGAAGTCTCTGCGGTGGTGCAGCGTGTTGTCTTGCCTGAGTCTGTCCTCCCTGTGGGTGAAGATGCCGATGTTCATGTTGGTCAGGAGCAGTCGGCGGGTTTATCTTTGGCATCCTCAGAGGTGGAGGAAACTCCTCTCGAAGCACACGATGATCTGCCTCTTGGTGACAATGGGTCACCTCGTCCCTCGAAATTGACCTCCAAACGAGGGTGTCCTCGCAAATGGAAGCCTCGATCAAGATCTCGTTCACCTCTTCGTGATGAAGCAACTTACCAGTTGTCTTCCTCAACAGATTCACGCCCTGAAGAATTCAATGGTTTTTCTTTTGAGTCCGAATCTGTTAAATCCCAAGTTTTGTCTCCCTCCATGTGTGATGATGGTGATGGTGGTAAATCTCCTGACAACATTTTTGCATCCCTTACGGCCTCTGATATTTGGAATTCCCCTTTAACTCAATTCCCACCGAATCTTCCTTGTGACCCGCAAGAAAGAATACACTTTCCTACTAAACCAGCAGCCTCACAAGCTTCTGAAGAATCTTCCTTTATTTCGCTTTTTTTGCGCCTTCTGATTCTCCTCCCAACGGACAGGAATCGTCGTAAATAGCTTCTTTGATCTTATCCAATTTGTTACCAATTTACTCAGTTTATTTCTTTTTTTATGAACATGGAGAATAATAATTCCATTTCTATATTAATGTTGAACATTCAGGGCTTACGAGCTCTTTCTAATCGTTCCACATTATTTTCTTGGTTGAATTGCATGAAAGCGGATGTTATATGCTTACAGGAGACTCATTCTACTTCGGCGGATGAATTTACTAATTGGATACGTTATGAGTCAGATCACGGTAATAATCTTCAGCGTTATTCTGTTGTTTCGTCGCCTGGATCTGCACGAAGCTCGGGTGTTGCTAGCCTTTACAAGCCATCACTCAAGTTGGAATATTCTTTTTGCGATGATGATGGTCGTCTCGTGGTTGCTCATTTGTCTGATGTTGCTAGTGAGTCATCTGTTTTTCAAGTTGCAAACATTTACGGTCCCAATCGAAAGCAGCTTGGGGAAGCATTTTTTACATCTATTCTGCCTCAGATGGATCCCTCCCTTCCTACCATCTTCTGTGGAGATTTCAATACGGTTGTTGATTCCGACATGGATCGTTTGGGCTGTAATCCTTCCTCATAGTGGTCGTATAATTGGCCACAGTCTTTGGCTGTTCTTACTTCTGAGCTGGATTTGGTTGATGCTTGGCGCATTCGTCATCCTTCTGCTCACGAATATACTTGGCGTCGTCCAAATGGTCTTCAAGCTTCACGTTTAGATATGTTTTGGATCTCTTCATATCTAATGGAGAATGTACAGCAAGTCGACATTTTACCTTTTTCCGATCTGACCATTGTTATGTTTACTTACGTCTAACTATTCCTTCCATGCCTAAACGTGGTCCTGGTACCTGGAAGTTCAATTCTTCTTTGTTAAAAGAAGTCAATTATGTCACTGCATTTTGGAACGCCTGGAAATTACTACATTTTGGAACGCCTGGAAAAAAGAGAAAGATTCTTTTCCTTCTTTGGCTGTTTGGTGGGACACCGGGAAAAGGCTAATTCAACATATGACGCAGCGTTACTGTTCAAAACAAGCTCAAGCTTGTCGGTTGCGATGCAGATCTTTAGAGCATACATTAATACATCTTGAAAGAAGGTGACGTAACGGTGAAGATGTTGATGCGTGGATCATTGAAGCGCGATCTAACCTTGAACTTGAACATTTAAGCATAGCAGACGGCGCAAGAATCCGTGCTCGAGAACAATGGGCAGAAGCTGGAGAAACATCATCTTCTTATTTTTTACACCAAGAAAAATCGCGGGCTATAAAGAAACAGTTCACTGGTATAAAGAACGCTCAGGGTGCGGTAGTTCAATCCGTCTCAGCTATCATTCGTGTTTGGTGTATCTTTTATGTTCAACTTTTTACTGCTGCTGTCCTTGTTCCAAGTGATCAAGATTTTTTTATCAATTCTTTAGCCCATTCCTTGTCCCCAGCCGAAGCCAATCTTTGTGATGGTATTGTTACAGAAGCAGAATGCTTGAAAGCTTTATCCAAGATGAACTCAAACAAATCTCCTGGTGTGGATGGCTTATCATATGAATTTTACTCTTCTTTTTGGTCTGTCCTTGGAGCTGATCTTGTTGATGTGCACAATAATTGTTTTTCTACTGGTTGTCTATCTTTTGCCCAACAGACAGGTTTAATTACATTACTTTACAAGAAAGGTGATAAGTTAGATACTAAGAACTGGCGTCCGATTTCCCTGTTATGTACAGATTACAAAATATTGGCCAAGGTCCTGACCAATCGTCTTCTTCTTGTTCTTCCTACCATTGTAGACCTTGAGCAAACCTGTGGAGTCCCAGGTCGATTCTCAAGTGAAAACGTCAGAGTTCTTAAAGATATTATTGATTATGATAACTGTTCCAACATTGGTGCTGCTACTATATCCTTGGACCAAGAGAAACCTTTTGATCGTGTGGATTGGAATTTCATGTTACGGGTGTTGGAGCAAGTGAATTTTGGTTCTTCTTTTCGTTCATGGGTCAAGTTACTGTATTCGAAAAATTAACGACTACGTTAGTGATCTGTTTCCAGTTACTTGTGGCGTCCGGCAAGGTTGTCCTTTATCCCCTCTTCTCTATGTATTAGTTGCTGAAACGATTGCTACGCTGACGACACAAATATCTTGGTGCGTTCAGATGCCTCTCTTCGTGCAATTTTTTCTCTTTTCGAACGATACGAGCATGCCTCTGGTGCTAAATTAAATGTGAAGAAATCACATGGCCTTTTGATTGGTTCTTGGAAAGACCGGACAGATTTACCTGTTCCTTTGAATTGGTCGAATGTATCTATTACTGTTCTTGGATGTCAGATTGGCAATGAAGTATCTGTGGATTGGGATGGTCTTATCGGCAAGTTTCAGGATCAACTTTGTCTTTGGCAGGGTCGGCATCTTTCCTTCCGTGGTCGTGCATTAATCGCGAATGTCCTTGGACTTAGTCTTTTCTGGTATCATGCCACTGTTTTTGATGTGCCCACACTCGTTATCTCACAAATTAACAAGTTGCTTTTTCCTTTTGTCTGGGGTAAGAAGAGAGAATGGATGGCGCGTGCCTCAGTTACTCAACCTCTGGCTGCTGGCGGTTTAGGAGTTGTGGACGTATCTAGGAAAGTAACATCCCTCCGTTCTATTTGGCTTGGTCGATTTCTAACTGTTACCAATCCTCACCCTTGGTCCAGTTTCTTTGATTATCATGTATCTTTGGTATTTAACGATCAAGATGTCCTCCAGTTATTGGCTCGTGATAATATTCCTGCATACCGTGTCAGAAAGTTACCTCCCTTTTATGCTTCCTTGGTGAGAGCTTGGATTGATGTAAAAGGCATGAAAGTTGGTCAACTTTGGGTCGTTCCTCGTCCACCACTTGATCCTCTTCCAGTTGCTGAATTTAGCGCTCGTAGTGCATATGGTTTATTGTCTAAGTATCAACATACTGATCATCGTTCGCTGGCAAAGTTTCGAGATTGGGGTTTCTCTGTCGAGTGGAAACGTGTCTGGGCAAGTCTTCTTTTGTGGAAGTTTGTTCGCTCCGTTGAAGATACCGCGTGGTTATCTTTTCATGGTATCCTCCCAACTGCCGACCGTCTTCTGCATTTCAAGATGAATGTCAATCCCTCCTGTTTCTGTGGTCAACCTGAAACTTTGGTCCACCTTTTTACTTCTTGTCCTTTGGTTCGTGATCTTTTGGTGTGGTTTACGCTGCAACTCAATCGATATGATCCCTTGGTCATTCTTACTGATGGTGACATTCTTTTTGGTTTTTCTTCTGCGTCGAGTATTCCATTGGTCTTCTCTGCGTTATTCGGAATTCTTCAGCATCAAGTGTGGTTGGCACGTAACAAGCACCGTTTTGAGAACATTGCTCCGTGTTCACAAGCTTCTTTACGTAAAGCTAAGTCCACCTTTCGCTTTATGGTTCGTTTGCAGAAACGTCACAATCCAGTTGGTCAGTTTACACATGAATGGTTAGCTGATGGTATTGTTGGGTCCATTACAGATCAAGGCTGGATTCATTTTGCGTGTGATTTTATCATGTGACGTCCTTTTTGTGTCCCTAGGATACGGGGGTCGCCTTTATTGGATGTTACTACCGTTATTCTAGGGATTAGTAATATGTTTGATTGGTATAACATGTTTGTCAGGTCATATGTTCGTTGAAGTCAGCCATGTCACTTCTTCGCAACTGTCATGTGTTTTTGGGATACGGGAGTCGCCTTAGAGGGGGGTTGCTGCAGTTATTCTAGGGATTAGTATTTTGTCTCTTTTGGGATGCGGTGGTCACCTTCAGTGGTTGTGCTGCCGTTATTCTATGGAGTGTCTCTTGTTTCAAATCAAGACAGAAAGGTGTTCTTTTTTAGACATTTTCAGCTATTCACAAAGCTTCTGTTGTTGAACTATTTGTCCCATGTATGTGGAGTCCGTAATTCTATTGTCTTTTGGTGTCAATTATTTGTCAAGTTGTTATGTTCCGTAATTTGTTTGTGCATTGGGGCAGTGGTCTCCTTAGTTGGTGCACTGCTGTCGGGTTCAATGGTCTCCTTCATTGTGTGTACTATTGTTCCCTGATCTGGAGTCATTGCTCATGATGATGACATCATCAATAGTCTGTACCATGTCTGAAACCATTCACCATCGTAGGTTTTAGGGATCCCTGGGCGTGAAGGTGTTAGTACAGCATCTGATCGTTCAGGCCATTCATGGTCGCATCATGGCACAAGGGAGAGAGTCATACTCTCTGACGATCTGCGTCGCTGGGCGGCCTTTCTGGGTGCGGCGATATCACAGGGTTCAGGCTCCATTGCACCATCGGAGTCAAAAAGCCCTTCGTCGTTCAATTCAAAATAAGATCAAGTGTTTAATTTTTTATCTTATTTTCCGTCTATTTTAATAAATTATTATACTAAATTAAAGATAAAGTTCTGGTGCACATTGTAATATTTTCAAGTTGGATATTATTCGTTATTTGAAGTTATCTGCTGGTTTTTAAACATTATTGGATTATTCTACTGTTGCTCTCGCTGTAAAATATATTATTTGGTTTTTCTATTATAACTTTTCATCTGCTGGTCGGATTCAATTCAAATTTGCTGTGTGGATTGTGATATGTCTCTTCTTATATTGTCATTGTTTGGATTGTTATTTGTGTGTCATTCGTAAATTTTATACTGGCTTTTAATTTTCGTCTGTTGGTTTATATTTGAATAAATTATTACATCAGAGTTTGTATTATTATTGATCTTTGTTCGTCGGTTTCTCGTTTATGGTTCATCATTTGTGAAAATTGTCGACGGATTTGGATTTATCTCGCCAGTTGGAACATTTTGATATATTATTTGTACTGTATTGTCGATTATTTTGCGAAATATCAATACCTTGGAGTTTAGTGCGTGAAGTCAGTGTATCACTGTTTATTTCCCGTCAGAGTTTCGTATTTCGTTTGTATCTTTCGTGTTGTTCGTGATATACTCTTATAACTTGGCTAATATATAGTTACCATGGTTACCTTGATCCCCAAAAAGTCTCAGAGTTATATCTTGAAAGGGCTTTGAATTACGGCGTGTTTTCTGGATTTCCAACGGTCATTCTACTTCGAATTTCCCGGTTAATTAGATATTCAGTTTCTGATTAAAACTCTTTCTCGACAGGTCCCTATTGAATAAATCACTCATGATTTACTCATTTTTGCGGTTCATATATTCAGTTCGGTAAATGCTACGTGGACCAAAATACCACCATTCGATTCAGTGTAACGATAGCTACTCATTCCTATCGATAGATTTAGTGAATGGCAACATTATAGCGATTTATGAGCTTTGAAAGTCAAACGAGCTCGTATATGATCAAATTACACAATATTACTGACAAATTATAAACATAAACATACCTTTCGCCAAATATAACTTCGTCCCATTGAGACGTATGCTCATTCTGATAGTCTTGATGAATTTAGAAGTTAAAAATAACACGTATAGTGTTATTTTCAAGCTTCTATCTTTAAAGTTCGACATTTAGTGCCGAATTTTGTATTTCTGCTCCGAATATGCGTTAATCCCAACCGGAAATACAACGAAAAACCGTCAAAACAATGCTACGCTTGTATCGCGTGACTCTGGAAATGCCAGAAATGGATTCTACAGGTCAAAGTGCACCCATACGCGTGAGTTTTACGTCATCCCGGCTAAAGGGAGCTCCTTATTGGCCAAGTATTACGTAATACAAGCGCGTGCTAGTAAAACCCGATACTTTAAAAATTCAAAATAAATATTTCTAGTCGGCGTATACATACGAAACTTTCTACACGAAAGCGTTTGAATACAAAGAGTATTTTACACATATATCCTTTCAGGAAATGACACCAAAGTTTAGAATATATTCAACTTTTTCTCATTTTCTCGTTTGAATGTTTGGCGAAGCGGTGAGTATAAATATATGATTGTTTCGGTTTGTGTAATGTTTTGACGGCACTTGACCCCCCGTTCGAAAGGTTATATTGTGAGGATTTCAATGGTGGCATTTATTTAAAAGGGGGGTAAATACTCGCCGAGATATTTATATTAGAAAAATTGAATCGAAATGTAATACGAAACAGGTTGTCGAGAAAGAGTTTTAAAGCACGTACATGGGGATTCCCCACATTTATCGTTATTCTGCATTCATTAATGGCGTCTGATGTATTATTCTAATTAGCCGGTGTTTTATTGTGCGTTATTGTTATCTGTTACGTATTTGTACTATTTATTTGTTTTTTATGCTTCATCAGTAACAATGTCTATGGATGATTCCCAACAAAGGTTTATCAAATGCCCAGACTGTGATTTTATATCACTTTCTCAAGGTGGTCTTGGAGTTCATCGCTTTAAGCGACATAAAATAATAATTCCAGATGATGTTAAGTCCCTGTATGTCGAACGTATTTTTCCCCGAAGGGAAACCTGTCTATTGTTGTCTATGTGATGTCACAATCGGATCAATTGCTAATTTCAGAAGGCACGTGAAAAATAAACATACCGGTATTAAACTATTTGAATCGGCTAAATGTAGCATATGCGTCGTGGCGTGGGCGTCCACCTCCAACGCAATCACAAAATAGGATCTAACAATTCATACCCTCATTCTCCTACCCCAGTCATGTCCTACACCGACAGAGACAATTCCAACACCCCCCGGAGTGGTCGTAGATCGAGAAGAAGATCCAATTTACCATCATCCACGTTTAGCCGGGATTCCTGTCATATGCATGATTCCAGCGCATTAAGTTCCATCAATCCCTATGAGGATTTTTCTGACAACGTTCCTGTGCAGCGTCAATCTTCCCCCATTAATCTTAATCAGTCCCTCAACCCCCCTGACCCCATCCCTCACCCTCCGTTTTCCATTCCCAAAGATCCCATTAACGACACCCCCCATCCAATCCTCATGGATTTAGACCCTGATGACGACCCTGATGAAGATTCACTGTATTCCACGCACTCCCCTCCTAGACCAACCATCACCAATCCCCACCACACTTCCCTCATTCAGCAATCTCCTGAATCACCGGTCGCCTTTAAGTGGTTGTACTAGTGTGATCAGCGATATTCCGTCGCTGTCACCGGTCCCCCCTCCCGAAAGGATCCCCTCCCAACTTCCGCCAAACCCTCCAGTGTTTCCCTTAACTCTTTGACGACCATACGGTTTCGCATTACATTACGACTTAATTTTTCTATTGTAAATATCTCGGCGAGTATTTACCCCCCTTTTAAATAAAAGCCACCATTGAAAGCCTCACAAAATAACCTTTCGAACGGGGGGTCAAGTGCCGTCAAAACATTACACAAACCGAAACAATCATATATTTACTCACCGCTTGGCCAAAGATTCTGAATTTCATATCCAGATAATCTTGAATATCTCTTGAACTTTTCGTCATTGTCTGAGCGGCTATATGTGTAAAGTACTCTTTGTATTCAAGCGCTTTCGTGTACAAAATTTCGTTTGAATACGGCGAGTAGAAATATTTATTTTGAATTTTTCAAGATGTCGGGTTTTTACTCGCACTTGCGTACATTGCGCAATAATTGGCCAATAAGAAGTTCCTGTGGCCGGGATGACGTCAAACTCACGCGTGTAGGTGCAATTTGACCTTGCGAACCATTTCTGGCCTTTCCAGGGTCATATGATACAAGCTTCGCATTGTTTTGACGGTTTTCAGTCGTATTTCCGGTTGGGATTAACTCACTTCGAGCTCACAGTCGGACAAGAAATGGAAATATATTGATAAAAGATACAGATTTAAAGATACAGGCTTGCAAGTAACACTCTAAGTAGTGTTTTTAATGGGGATTCTAACAAGAATATTACAAAGATGATATGTTCGAAGGGGCCGAAGTTATTTTCGGCGAAAGGTACGGCTAGTCTATATTTTTGTTCAGACAATTGCGTAATTTGAT
>CACRXK020014943.1:0-12656 GCA_902702795.2 Paramuricea clavata
CTCTTCAAAACTTGGAATTTACTCTTCAAACATAAAATTTTCTCTTCAAATGTTAGAATTTACTCTTCGAAACATAGAATTTACTCTTCAAAACTTAGAATTTACTCTTCAAAATATCGAATTTACTCTTCAAATCTTGGAATTTACTCTTCAAACTTAGAATTTTCTCTTCAAAACTTAGAATTTATTCTTCAAAATATCGAATTTACTCTTCAAAACTTGGAATTTATTCTTCAAACTTAGAATTTCTCTTCAAATCTTAGAATTTACTCTTCGAAACATAGAATTTACTCTTCAAAACTTAGAATTTACTCTTCAAAATATCGAATTTACTCTTCAAATCTTGGAATTTACTCTTCAAACTTCGAATTTTCTCTTCAAATCTTAGAATTTACTCTTCGAAACATAGAATTTACTCTTCAAAACTTAGAATTTACTCTTCAAAATATCGAATTTACTCTTCAAATCTTGGAATTTACTCTTCAAACTTAGAATTTTCTCTTCAAAACTTATAATTTATTCTTCAAAATATCGAATTTACTCTTCAAAACTTGGAATTTACTCTTCAAACTTAGAATTTTCTCTTCAAAACTTAGAATTTACTCTTCGAAACATATAATTTACTCTTCAAAACTTAGAATTTACTCTTCAAAATATCGAATTTACTCTTCAAATCTTGGAATTTACTGTTCAAACTTAGAATTTTCTCTTCAAATATTAGAATTTACTCTTCGAAACATAGAATTCACGCCTGGCATTTTTGCATGCGAAAACGCTAGTTCGCCATTCATTATGACCTGCGGTATTCTTCAAAAAATGCTGCGTGAGCATAATTAATTTGACAAGATGGCGGCCGTTCGAAATGGCAATTTTAGTATTGACGAGGTCTTAAATCAAGATATTTTGAACGACAACTGTGTCGAACGGCCGGTAGATTATTTTCAGAAAGTAATGGAGGCCCTTGGTAGCTGCTCTTGGGAGAAAAGCTGCCAAAACGACGTGTTTTTCGTGGATGAATATGCCGAGCAAGTTGAAACTTTACTCGAAGCTCATGATTCTCTGGATTAAATGTGCCACGGAAGATGACTAATTCCATAAATCCAGCGCCAATACTACAAAGGGAAGCTCGGCTGTGGCTGGCAGGAATTCGACGGCGGATAGGGGGCAAAACGAGTATAAGAAACCCATATTTATTTACTCAGTTTATCATGTTTTCAATAATCGTAGGAAATGTTCGGGGTTTGTACGGATTTGTTGAACCGTTTTGTTTTCACTGTGATGTCAAGAAGGCTATTGTTATTTATTTTACTTTGATGCGCTTTGTCAAGGAGTTATTTGCTTGATTATCTGGGTTGTCCAAGGATGTTGTGCTTGGCTACTTTGGGCAAAGTTTTCCAACTACAGTGTATATATGGATTGGAGAGTGGAATGTCATTTGTCAATGGATTTCCTCAGCATGTTTGCTAGTAATGTCTGAAATATTATAATTCATTAAAGTATAGTCAGGTATATTGTAACAGTTGTGAAGATGTATTCTCTCAAACTCTCTCAGCATTCACATTATGACATTATTAATTATTATAAGAGCTAAATAGCTGATAAATAGTGTATTGGCTGCCTCCATCCCTTCCTTTCTGTGATGGATTGTCACCCTTGGTCCCTTTATACCCAATGACTCTTCACAGCTGTTGCAAACATATCAAAACATTGTTAAGATAATTGGTAATTCTTAAAATGCCCATGCATATTAACTGGTCATTGCTACCAAAATTATTTCTACCTATGTCAAAATTATCAGCATGTATGTACCATTATTACATGTATTTATACTGTTACTGTGGCAATGACCAACAAGTAATGGGAATTGCCAAATAGTTGTCCATTTCATGATGTCAGAGTATGTTTCTCTGATGACTGGTAAACTGGTTTTCTATAAATACCCAGATAGCAAAGGAAACAACTCAAATATTTTAGTGAAGTGAAAGTTAAAAATCTAATTTCTCTTTGCAATATTGGTGTTGGAATTTTGAAATGAGTCAACCCTGAACCAAGTGTTGTAGGTTTTCTCTGGGTACTACGGTTTACTCACATGGGAAGAAAAATCTGTTTGAAAAAGGTGTCCACTTTCATGACCATTTGACTGGCACTGCATGCATTTATTGTTGACCTACAGACAAGGGATTTAAAGCAATACATCAATCTGCAGGCAAAAATCATTGCATACAACACAAATATAATGATGTGGACATCAACTGATATCTTGTTTTTTTTTAAAGAAATACAATGGTTTACATAGGTTATGATGTGGTTAGGTAAAAATAATACTATATACAAATTAGCATAACAATATCTAACCCAGAATAAGAACATCTATACAAAGTGAGAGGTGCAACTTTAAATAATAACAACATAGTGTTGATATATGCTAATTTGTAGATGTATATGTAGTAATAATATTAATATGTATTAATATATTCTATATTGTTATTAATATTTTTTTATATACTTTGTTATGACTAAATGCATCTGATTGGTTTGATTTTTTTCACATGATCAGAAAAGCTCATGTAATTTTCCAGACCCCGCAACAAACTTCCCGACGAAGGGCCTTCGCTCGAAACATTGTCCTTGTATTTTTCAGGTAGTTGCATCCCTACCAAACAGGGGCGAAACTTGAGTTGGGGGGGGGGTGTTCAGGGGGTGGTCCAGAAAAATTTCCCACCCCCTCCCCACCCACCCACCTCTGTTCGCCAGCATTTTGGGGGGAAACAGTGGCCAGAAATGAAAATTTGCTGCAGGGCATCATCGGTTTGGGCAGGGCAATTCTGGCAGACACCCCCAAATTAAAAGGGGGGTAGTTTTGCCCCTGCTACCAAACAAAGCTTCAAATGAAGGTAGTTCTATGTTACTACCATGCACTGTGTGTGGCATAATAAATACACTTAGCACTTTACTGGGAATCTTTAAACTCCTGTGTTTTGTGACTAAAACTATTTGTAGATTAATTTTGCCACTTGAGATAAATCCTGATCACCAGGATCGACAGACTGTGCACGTTAAACAGTTACTGTCAGACTGGCTACAATTTGCTGCTCTTGTCACATGAACATTTCTTGGTTGTTTGCTATTAAAACCACTTTCGTCCTTGCTATTGAATTTTTGAATCTAAATCATTAGCTGTAGGAAAAGAAAATTAAAAGGTAGGTTTAATCATTACTTAGTTAGATTGATATGTGAGAGGTCTTAGATTTTTACATCAAAATTATTGAGTGGAACTTTATAAACATTTATTAGACCTAATCAGGAATAACTGTGAGAAAAGCAACTATCGGTCACTGGCAGGAATTGAACCTGCAGCCATGCTGCAGTGCTGGACTAAGGCCTGTTCATGCATTACTGTATATTACATATATATTAATTAAGGTACTATATACATATATAATACTAAAAAGGTACTGCCATGACCCTAACCCATAAGAGAGCTCGACAACTGGCCTCTGTCGGTTAGAGTGCTGCACTGGAATCGCAGGTCTAATTCTGGCCAGGGACCTACAGTTGCTTTTTTTCACAGCTGTTCCTAATGTTTTGGAATAATAAGTGTCCATAAATTTCCACTCGACAATTTCCATGTCCAAGACCCTTCAACTATTATAATGAGTGGGATGCCAACAGAATCTCTTAGAATAATATATAGGCCTAGTGTCCTAAACAACTGAGCTACAGTACAGAGTCCAAATATCGAGCTCTAACCACAAGTATATATACTGGTTACTGCCTTGTCAACGTATCAGTAAATATTATGTTTTAAAGGTTATGGGTTTCAATTTTGGTATTTAGCGATACTAACACAGCAGTACCCAAGTATACACACATGAATTCCAGCTTGACAACTGGACACTGTAGCTCAGTTTTGTTGGTTAGAATGCTGCAATTGCACCAGGATTGCAGGGCCGCAGGTGCGATTCCAGCCAGAGGACACAATAATATTCAAAGTGTGTGAGCAACTAGCAGCGGGATGTACCTTTCATATACCATGCTACTTTCCGGGAGTTTATTAATTTTGTCTACCACAGTACTTATTGAACTTGAAGCTCACAATTGGGTTGGCTTTAAATAGTATACAGTTTATAGTTTAATAATTAAAAATAGATATGCTATAAGTGATATAAAACAAACTATTATCTAGTCTAATGGGTTAGCATATTTGCAATTACAATTTTGCAAATATGCTAACCCATTAGACTAGATAATAGTTTGTTTTATATCACTTATAGCATATCTATTTTTAATTATTAAACTATAAACTGTATACTATTTAAAGCCAACCCAATTGTGAGCTTCAAGTTCAATAAGTACTGTGGTAGACAAAAATTGTGCGCGAATATAGATTTATCATCATGACAAGAATAAACCTGTGTATAGTACGATCAAGATGAGCTCAGTTCATAATATGAAGATATATATTATTGAATAAAAGACCATGATAAATCAGAAACTCGATTACAAAAAATACAAGAGATATGTAAAACCTTTCTTACCTTGGAATCTAATCGCTTAAGCTCCTGAGCTGTATATATTGCATTTTTGTTCTCCTCTTCAACTGCCAACAGCCTAACTGTGTCTTTCGCATATACTTTCCAACATCGAATATTTTATTGCGTATATGCCTTTGTAAAAGGTATAATATTATCTTTTCTAGCACATTTTGTCAAAAACAAAAAACATACGATTTTTAATAGGTATCTTGACTTGTATTGGATTCAAAAATAAAATGAAAATAACACTGTAGAAAGAATCCTATACAAGCCGAAGTTGTTGCATTTTGACAACATGATGCGAAAGTCGCCATTTCCCTCAAATGCCCCGAACAACAAGCGCTCCTGTGGCAAAACATTCCGCGTAACCATGGTAATCTTGATATCATTTTGATCCCCGAGACACGCTCTGTTTCCCTGTTTACCTTAAATAACCCTCAAGGAAAACGCGCACAAGCACGCGCTCGTGGAATTTGAGGAATTTTTCTATTATTAAATTCGCTACCAAGCTCCCAAAATTGTCGCGCGGCAACGGAAAAAAATGACACATTTTGAATGTGCAATTTCGCGTGCAAAAATGCCAGGCGTGATTTACTCTTCAAAACTTAGAATTTACTCTTCAAAATATCGAATTTACTCTTCAAATCTTGGAATTTACTGTTCAAACTTAGAATTTTCTCTTCAAAACTTAGAATTTACCCTTCAAAATATCGAATTTACTCTTCAAAACTTGGAATTTACTCTTCAAAATATCGAATTTACTCTTCAAATCTTGGAATTTACTCTTCAAACTTAGAATTTTCTCTTCAAAGCTTGGAATTTACTCTTCAAAATATCGAATTTACTCTTCAAAACTTGGAATTTACTCTTCAAACTTAGAATTTTCTCTTCAAATATTAGAATTTACTCTTCGAAAGATGTAATTTACTCTTCAAATCTTAGAATTTACTCATTAAAATATCGAATTTACTCTTCAAATCTTGGAATTTACTCTTCAAACTTAGAATTTTCTCTTCAAAACTTAGAATTTACTCTTCAAAATATCGAATTTACTCTTCAAAACTTGGAATTTACTCTTCAAACTTAGAATTTCTCTTCAAATATTAGAACTTACTCTTCCAAACATAGAATTTACTCTTCAAAACTTAGAATTTACTCTTCAAAATATCGAATTTACTCTTCAAATCTTGGAATTTACTCTTCAAACTTAGAATTTTCTCTTCAAAACTTAGAATTTACTCTTCAAAATATCGAATTTACTCTTCAAAACTTGGAATTTACTCTTCAAACTTAGAATTTTCTCTTCAAATATTAGAATTTACTCTTCGATACATGGAATTTACTCCTCAAAACTTAGAATTTACTCTTCAAAATATCGAATTTACTCTTCAAAACTTAGAATTTACTCTTCAAAATATCGAATTTACTCTTCAAATATTAGAATTTACTCTTCGAAACATATAATTTACTATTCAAAACTTAGAATTTACTCTTCAAAATATCGAATTAACTCGTCAAATCTTGGAATTTACTCTTCAAACTTAACATTTTCTCTTCAAAACTTAGAATTTACCCTTCAAAATATCGAATTTACTCTTCAAAACTTGGAATTTACTCTTCAAACTTAGAATTTTCTCTTCAAATATTAGAATTTACTCTTCGAAACATAGAATTTACTCTTCAAAACTTAGAATTTACTCTTCAAAATATCGAATTTACTCCTCAAATCTTGGAATTTACTCTTCGAACTTAGAATTTACTCTTCAAAACTTAGAATTTACTCTTCAAAATATCAAATTTACTCTTCAAATCTTGGAATTTACTCTTCAAACTTAGAATTTTCTCTTCAAATATTTAGAATTTACTCTTCGAAACATAGAATTTACTCTTCAAAACTTAGAATTTACTCTTCAAAATATCGAATTTACTCTTCAAATCTTGGAATTTACTCTTCAAACTTAGAATTTTCTCTTCAAAACTTATAATTTACTCTTCAAAATATCGAATTTACTCTTCAAAATTTGGAATTTACTCTTCAAACTTAGAATTTTCTCTTCAAATATTAGAATTTAATCTTCGAAACATAGAATTTACTCTTCAAAACTTAGAATTTACTCTTTCTAATATCGAATTTACTCTTCAAATCTTGGAATTTTCTGTTCAAACTTAGAATTTTCTCTTCAAATATTAGAATTTACTCTTCGAAACATAGAATTTACTCTTCCAAACTTAGAATTTACTCTTCAAAATATCGAATTTACTCTTCAAATCTTGGAATTTACTCTTCAAACTTAGAATTTTCTGTTCAAAACTTAGAATTTACTCTTCAAAATATCGAATTTACTCTTCAAAACTTGGAATTTACTCTTCAAACTTAGAATTTTCTCTTCAAATATTAGAATTTACTCTTCGAAACATAGAATTACTCTTCAAAACTTAGAATTTACTCTTCAAAATATCGAATTAACTCTTCAAATCTTGGAATTTACTCTTCAAACTGAGAATTTTCTCTTCAAATATTAGAATTTACTCTTCGAAACATAGAATTTACTCTTCAAAACTTAGAATTTACTCTTCAAAATATCGAATTTACTCTTCAAATCTTGGAATTTACTCTTCAAACTTAGAATTTTCTCTTCAAAACTTAGAATTTACCCTTCAAAATATCGAATTTACTCTTCAAAACTTGGAATTTACTCTTCAAAATATCGAATTTACTCTTCAAATCTTGGAATTTACTCTTCAAACTTAGAATTTTCTCTTCAAAGCTTGGAATTTACTCTTCAAAATATCGAACTTACTCTTCAAAACTTGGAATTTACTCTTCAAACTTAGAATTTTCTCTTCAAATATTAGAATTTACTCTTCGAAAGATGTAATTTACTCTTCAAATCTTAGAATTTACTCATTAAAATATCGAATTTACTCTTCAAATCTTGGAATTTACTCTTCAAACTTAGAATTTTCTCTTCAAAACTTAGAATTTACTCTTCAAAATATCGAATTTACTCTTCAAAACTTGGAATTTACTCTTGAAACTTAGAATTTTCTCTTCAAATATTAGAATTTACTCTTCGAAAGATGTAATTTACTCTTCAAAACTTAGAATTTACTCATCAAAATATCGAATTTACTCTTCAAATCTTGGAATTTACTCTTCAAACTTAGAATTTTCTCTTCAAATATTAGAATTTACTGTTCGAAAGATGTAATTTACTCTTCAAAACTTAGAATTTACTCATCAAAATATCGAATTTACTCTTCAAATCTTGGAATTTACTCTTCAAACTTAGAATTTTCTCTTCAAAACTTAGAATTTACTCTTCAAAATATCGAATTTACTCTTCAAAACTTGGAATTTACTCTTCAAAATATCGAATTTACTCTTCAAAACTTGGAATTTACTCTTCAAACTTACAATTTTCTCTTCAAATATTAAAATTTACTCTTCGAAACATAGAATTTACTCTTCAAAACTTAGAATTTACTCTTCAAAATATCGAATTTACTCTTCAAATCTTGAATTTACTCTTCAAACTTAGAATTTTCTCTTCAAAACTTAGAATTTACTCTTCAAATATCGAATTTACTCTTCAAAACTTGAATTTACTCTTCAAACTTAGAATTTTCTCTTCAAATATTAGAATTTACTCTTCGAAACATAGAATTTACTCTTCAAAACTTAGAATTTACTCTTCAAAATATCGAATTTACTCTTCAAATCTTGGAATTTACTCTCTTCAAACTTAGAATTTTCTCTTCAAATATTAGAATTTACTCTTCGAAACATAGAATTTACTCTTCAAAACTTAGAATTTACTCTTCAAAATATCGAATTTACTCTTCAATCTTGGAATTTACTCTTCAAACTTAGAATTTTCTCTTCAAATATTAGAATTTACTCTTCGAAACATAGAATTTACTCTTCAAAACTTAGAATTTGCTCTTCAAAATATCGAATTTACTCTCCAAATCTTGGAATTTACTCTTCAAACTTAGAATTTTCTCTTCAAAACTTAGAATTTACTCTTCAAAATCTCGAATTAACTCTTCAAATCTTGGAATTTACTCTTCAAACTTAGAATTTTCTCTTCAAATATTAGAATTTACTTTTCGAAACATAGAATTTACTGTTCAAAACTTAGAATTTAGTCTTCAAAATATCGAAATTACTCTTCAAATCTTGGAACTTACTCTTTAAACTTAGAATTTTCTCTTCAAATCTTAGAATTTACTCTTCGAAACATTGAATTTACTCTTCAAAACTTAGAATTTACTCTTCAAAATATCGAATTTAATTACTCTTCAAATCTTGGAATTTACTCTTCAAACTTAGAATTTTCTCTTCAAAACTTGAATTTACTCTTCAAAATATCGAATTTACTCTTCAAAACTTGGAATTTACTCTTCAAACTTAGAATTTTCTCTTCAAATATTAGAATTTACTCTTCGAAACATATAATTTACTCTTCAAAACTTAGAATTTACTCTTCATAATATCGAATTTACTCTTCAAATCTTGGAATTTACTCTTCAAACTTAAAATTTTCTGTTTAAATATTAGAATTTACTCCTCAAAATATCGAATTTACTCTTCAAACTTAGAATTTTCCCTTCAAATATTAGAATTTACTCTTCGAAACATATAATTTACTTTACAAAACTTAGAATTTACTCTTCAAAATCTCGAATTAACTCTTCAAATCTTGGAATTTACTCTTCAAACTTAGAATTTTCTCTTCAAATATTAGAATTTACTCTTCGAAACATAGAATTTACTCTTCAAAACTTAGAATTTACTCTTCAAAATATCGAATTAACTCTTCAAAACTTGGAACTTACTCTTCAAACTTAGAATTTTTCTTCAAATATTAGAATTTTCTCTTCGAAACATAGAATTTACTCTTCAAAACTTAGAATTTACTCTTCAAAATATCGAATTCACCCTTCAAATCTTGGAATTTACTCTTCAAACTTAGAATTTTCTCTTCAAAACTTAGAATTTACTCTTCAAAATATCCAATTTACTCTTCAAAACTTGGAATTTACTCTTCAAACTTAGAATTTTCTCTTCAAATATTAGAATTTACTCTTCGAAACATATAATTTACTCTTCAAAACTTAGAATTTACTCTTCATAATATCGAATTTACTTTTCAAATCTTGGAATTTACTCTTCAAACTTAAAATTTTCTCTTCAAATATTAGAATTTACTCCTCAAAATATCGAATTTATTCTTCAAACTTAGAATTTTCTCTTCAAATATTAGAATTTACTCTTCGAAACATATAATTTACTCTTCAAAACTTAGAATTTACTGTTCAAAATATCGAATTTACTCTTCAAACCTTGGAATTTACTCTTCAAACTTAGAATTTTCTCTTCAAAACTTAGAATTTACTCTTCAAAATATCGAATTTACTCTTCAAAACTTGGAATTTACTCTTCAAACTTAGAATTTTCTCTTCAAATATTAGAATTTACTCTTCGAAACATATAATTTACTCTTCAAAACTTAGAATTTGCTCTTCATAATATCGAATTTGCTCTTCAAATCTTGGAATTTACTCTTCAAACTTAGAATTTTCTCTTCAAATATTAGAATTTACTCTTCAAAATATCGAATTTACTCTTCAAAACTTAGAATTTACTCTTCAAAATATCGAATTAACTCTTCAAATCGTGGAATTTACTCTTCAAACTTAGAATTTTCTCTTCAAATATTAGAATTTACTCTTCGAAACATAGAATTCACTTTTCAAAACTTAGAATTTACTCTTCAAAATATCGAATTTACTCTTCAAAACTTAGAATTTACTTTCAAAATATCGAATTTACTCTTCAAATCTTGGAATTTACTCTTCAAACTTAGAATTTTCTCTTCAAAACTTAGAATTTACTCTTCAAATTATAGAAGTTACTCTTCAAAACTTAGAATTTACTCTTCAAAAAATATCGAATTTACTCTTCAAATCTTGGAATTTACTCTTCAAACTTAGAATTTTCTCTTCAAATATTAGAATTTACTCTTCGAAACATAGAATTTACTCTTCAAAACTTAGAATTTACTCTTCAAAATATCGAATTTACTCTTCAAATCTTGGAATTTACTCTTCAAACTTAGAATTTTCTCTTCAAATATTAGAATTTACTCTTCGAAACATAGAATTTACTCTTCAAATCTTAGAATTTACTCTTCAAAATATTAGAATTTACTCTTCAAAACTTGAAATTTACTCTTCAAAATATCGAATTTACTCTTCAAATCTTGGAATTTACTCTTCAAACTTAGAATTTTCTCTTCAAAACTGAGAATTTACTCTTAAAAATATCGAATTAACTCTTCAAATCTTGGAATTTACTCTTCAAAGTTAGAATTTTCTCTTCAAATATTAGAATTTACTCTTCGAAACATAGAATTTACTCTTCAAAATTTAGAATTTACTCTTCAAAATATCGAATTTACTCTTCAAATCTTGGAATTTGCTCTTCAAACTTAGAATTTCCCCTTCAAATATTAGAATTTACTCTTCGAAACATAGAATTTTCTCCTCAAAACTTAGAATTTACTCTTCAAAATATTGAATTTACTCTTCAAATCTTGGAATTTACTCTTCAAACTTAGAATTTTCCTTCAAATCTTAGAATTTACTCTTCGAAACATAGAATTTACTCTTCAAAACTTAGAATTTACTCTTCGAAACATAGAATTTACTCTTCAAAACTTAGAATTTACTCTTCAAAATATCGAATTTAGTCTTCAAATCTTGGAATTTACTCTTCAAACTTAGAATTTTCTCTTCAAATCTTAGAATTTACTCTTCGAAACATAGAATTTACTCTTCAAAACTTAGAATTTACTCTTCAAAATATCGAATTTACTCTTCAAATCTTCGAATTTACTCTTCAAACTTAGAATTTTCTCTTCAAATATTAGAATTTACTCTTCGAAAGATAGAATCTACTCTTCAAAACTTAGAATTTACTGTTCAAAATATCGAACTTACTCTTCAAATCTTGGAATTTACTCTTCAAACTTACAATTTTCTCTTCAAAACTTAGAATTTACTCTTCAAAATATCGAATTTACCCTTCAAAACTTGGAATTTACTCTTCAAAATATCGAATTTACTCTTCAAATCTTGGAATTTACTCTTCAAACTTAGAATTTTCTCTTCAAATATTAGAATTTACTCTTCGAAACATAGAATTTAATATTAAAAACTTAGAATTTACTCTTCAAAATATCGAATTTACTCTTCAAATCTTGGAATTTACTCGTCAAACTTAGAATTTTCTCTTCAGATATTAGAATTTACTCTTCGAAACATAGAATTTACTCCTCAAAACTTAGAATTTACTCTTCAAAATATCGAATTTACTCTTTCAAATCTTGGAATTTACTTTTCAAACTTAGAATTTTCACTTCAAATATTAGAATTTACTCTTCGAAACATAGAATTTACTCCTCAAAACTTAGAATTTACTCTTCAAAATATCGAATTTACTCTTCAAATCTTGGAATTTACTCTTCAAACTTAGAATTTTCTCTCAAATATTAGAATTTACTCTTCGAAACATAGAATTTACTCTTCAAAACTTAGAATTTACTCTTCAAAATATCGAATTTACTCTTTAAATCTTGGAATTTACTTTTCAAACTTAGAATTTTCTCTTCAAATATTAGAATTTACTCTTCGAAACATAGAATTTACTCTTCAAAACTTAGAATTTACTCTTCAAAATATCGAATTTACTCTTCAAATCTTGGAATTTACTCTTCAAACTTAGAATTTTCTCTTCAAAACTTAGAATTTACTCTTCAAAATATCGAATTTACTCTTCAAAACTTGGAATTTACTCTTCAAACTTAGAATTTTCTCTTCAAATATTAGAATTTTTACTCTTCGAAACATAGAATTTACTCTTCAAATCTTAGAATTTACTCTTCAAAATATCGAATTTACTCTTCAAATCTTGGAATTTACTTTTTCAAACTTAGAATATTTTCTTCAAAACTTAGAATTTACTCTTCAAAATATCGAATTTACTGTTCAAATCTTGGAATTTACTCTTCAAACTTAGAATTTTCTCTTCAAAACTTAGAATTTAAACTCTTC
>CACRXK020014944.1:0-12655 GCA_902702795.2 Paramuricea clavata
GACCCACTTGAACCTGGGGCTATGGTCTTTTTTTCAATGCCCCCTAGTTTTAAGTATACTGTGAAAGCGACAGGCGAGCAATTTAGAAGTCATGAAGAGGATCATTATAAGGCATATGTGGAATATTTGAGAAGTAAACTTTGAGATTCAGTGTAAATATGTTAATAAACGAGTTTCGTTTTTATTCTTTTTATAAATTTGAGGGTTCTTAAAAGAACCAGTTTTGTGTTTGTCTTTACTGTTGCAGCCACATCGCAAAGGCTTCGACTTCGACTTTTGCGCAGTGTTGATAAGCGTTGCTTTCCAGGTGGTTCCCGCAGGTTTCTAACCAGATCAGTTGATCAAATAGTTTTTCAGCTTTGGGACAATTAAAGCATTCCAAATTTACGGCCGGAATACGGAGACTCGCCAGCAAGTCCCTTTCGTAATGTCCGCCTTTGAAGGCAATTGTAGAGTTTGAATCTATCTGTATTTCACGGTAGAAATTCTCTACAATTGCCTGCAAGTCCGAAATTTGAAATGCTTTAGTGCCCCGTGGCACTCCAAACGGGAGTTTATGTATATTCTTCTGGACGAAGTTACACGTTCTCTTGTCTTTCTCGTTGAGCTCGTTCCAGTGTAAACCTATATCGAAAAAGAACGACGAGGCTTCAGGGTCTCCGACCTTTATGACTCCCAACTCCTTACAGAAAAATTTCCTTCCAATTTGAAATCCGTCCATGTCAAGGATCCCAACGATGTCTGCTTTACACTGCATGTTGACTGATTGATTGCGATGTGAATTAGATTGTTTGAAACACTATAATCTGCGTTCTTGCGTGCGATATAACTATCGCGTGTACAAAATGTTAATCCATGTGTTAATTTATGCATGCAGTCAACCAACGCGGTAGCTTTGGCAACAGCATTTTGCTCTTAAAATCAGTGCGATTTGTATAGAGCAAGTCCCGGGCGTCCCGTAGAAACGTCCCTGCGTCCCGTGCGTATAAGCACATGCTCATAACTGCTCATGAGCACATGCTCATCTGCTCATAAAACTGCAATACTGCTCAATAGCAAGACATTTCTGCACAGTCAGTGCTAACGGAATGAGCTGCCAATTTTGCGGAAAGCAATTTAATCGTGGTTACAATCTACGAAGACACGAAAAGGAATACTGTCCCCTAGGTGCACAAGAAAGAAACATGTCTCAAACGGACTTGGATAGCCAGGAAAGGGATTTTCAAGACGACGTTTCGATAACTTCAACTGAAGTGTCTGAAATTTCGACGATGACTGATAATGAGTCAGAAACTGAAGAGGAAATGGATCCTTGGATACCGTTAATAGAAGAAGCAAAGCAAATAAGTAATATAGCATTTGAGGAAATGAAAGAAAGCCTTATCAACAGTGGTCTAGATGAACAATCCGCTAAGGACAAAGCTTACTCTAATATTCTTCCTAAACTCCAGAAGGAACTGGAAAATATTTATATGGAGCGTCTCGTGTGGATGAAACAGCTAAAGAAAGATCCAGTTCATAAGAAGATTATGCACACAAAAAATGCACTTGTGGAAAACGATGATTTTGATCCAGAAGAAGCGTTAGAAGCAGCTGTTGATATGAGAAAGTTTCTTATAAAAAGGCTTTTAAAGGGTCACAAATTTGATGAGGAGAATGATGATGATGATGAAGAGAATGATGATTAGACTCGATTAATAGGATTGAAGTCATGTATTCGAACAGTATTAGCACGTAAAAACATACCAGTATAGACCCAGCATGTAAATTGTGAGTCATTCAATAAATTGCTTTTTAATTACTTGTCTTTTCTTGTCATTTTTACATGGGTCAGGCGGGTACAAATCAAAATGGCAAAAACATGCGAATACGAAAATGTATACATTTGTGTACATAAACTTTGCAGTGGCTTCCACGAAAAATGTACACCCAGTCTTCGGGCCTAAACGGGTCTTATGAGCAGATGAGCATGTGCTCATGAGCAGTTATGAGCAGGTGCTCACACGTTTATGCAGGATGAGCATATGAGCATGTGCTCATGAGCAACTATGAGCATGTGCTCATACGCTCATCGCATAAGATTGTATACCCGACATGATTTTGAAAATCTAACAGCGCAAGATGCCTTCGCGTCACTCAGATAAATCAAGATGAAATTGATGGTAATCAATGGTCCTGGTTTGGACAGCGGATTGGTTTAGATGAAGAAGAGCGCTGGATGAATTACGCTGAACAGGCTCTGGCAATGCTGAATCATGAAGTGATGTGGCAAGCAATCGTTGAAGCATGCAAGATATTAAAGTATACTGAACCATCAGAAACACAAAGAGATTATTTTGAAAAACTTTTTGACATATCATGTTTTGTTTGGAATCAAATATATTCTGAGTTCGAAAGAACTGTTCCTCTAAACAATCTCATGGATTACATTAGCTGTGTTTGTAAATTAAAATACAATTCAACCGTATAATGTATTCAAGAAATATATCATTTTAAAACGTATTGTGTTGTTGGCTTTTTCTTTATTCTGCAGTATCAGTATCTATTTTAACCATGGACACTTGTTATAGTAGAACTGATGATAAAGTCAAGAGAAACAAGGATCATAATAGACAGAAAATGTTCAGATTTGGCATTAGCTTTGGTCGTAATGATTTAAATCTGGAGGGCCATTTTCAAATGGGGTACAATAGCAAGGTCGTTTTAAACCATTTGACAGCTTCGATCACTTTAAATACATTTTTGTTTGCAAATTTATGTTCACACTGATTTAAATAATTTCAGTATGTTAGTGACGTATTCAGTGATACCAATCTATAGTTTAATCCTTACGCTACTTATGTCAAACTGGTAAATAGAACAATGTGATCATGGCGTTTGATTTCGTTTTATGTAACCTATATGGGTCTAGCCATAAGAACAGTCTTACGGGACGCAAGGACACGTTAAAATGCGTCCCGTAAGGACGTCCCGTGCGTCCCGCATATAGGGACACCTCTCAAAGTGTCCCGCAAGCAAGTCCCGGGCGTCCCGCATATAGGGACACACTCAAAGTGTCCCGCAAGCAAGTCCCGGGCGTCCCGTAGCAATGTCCCTGCGTCCCGTTTGATAAAAGGAATAATTTCGCTCGATGCCGCAAACGCGTAAAGACTGTCTGCTGTGCGGAAAGAAAAACCTTTGCAAATTATCAAATCATTTGGCAGACATTCACCATCTATCAAGTGAAGAAAGACGTATTTATCCGAGTGACGCAAAGGCATCTTGCGCTGTTAGATTTTCAAAATCATGTCGGGTATACAATCTTATGCGATGAGCGTATGAGCACATGCTCATAGTTGCTCATGAGCACATGCTCATATGCTCATCCTGCATAAACGTGTGAGCACCTGCTCATAACTGCTCATGAGCACATGCTCATCTGCTCATAAGACCCGTTTAGGCCCGAAGACTGGGTGTACATTTTTCGTGGAAGCCACTGCAAAGTTTATGTACACAAATGTATACATTTTCGTATTCGCATGTTTTTGCCATTTTGATTTGTACCCGCCTGACCCATGTAAAAATGACAAGAAAAGACAAGTAATTAAAAAGCAATTTATTGAATGACTCACAATTTACATGCTGTGTCTATACTGGTATGTTTTTACGTGCTAATACTGTTCGAATACATGACTTCAATCCTATTAATCGAGTCTAATCATCATTCTCTTCATCATCATCATCATTCTCCTCATCAAATTTGTGACCCTTTAAAAGCCTTTTTATAAGAAACTTTCTCATATCAACAGCTGCTTCTAACGCTTCTTCTGGATCAAAATCATCGTTTTCCACAAGTGCATTTTTTGTGTGCATAACTTCTTATGAACTGGATCTTTCTTTAGCTGTTTCATCCACACGAGACGCTCCATATAAATATTTTCCAGTTCCTTCTGGAGTTTAGGAAGAATATTAGAGTAAGCTTTGTCCTTAGCGGATTGTTCATCTAGACCACTGTTGATAAGGCTTTCTTTCATTTCCTCAAATGCTATATTACTTATTTGCTTTGCTTCTTCTATTAACGGTATCCAAGGATCCATTTCCTCTTCAGTTTCTGACACTTCAGTTGAAGTTATCGAAACGTCGTCTTGAAAATCCCTCTCCTGGCTATCCGTTTGAGACATGTTTCTTTCTTGTGCACCTAGGGGACAGTATTCCTTTTCGTGTCTTTATAGATTGTAACCACGATTAAATTGCTTTCCGCAAAATTGGCAGCTTATTCCGTTAGCACTGACTGTGCAGAAATGTCTTGCTATTGAGCAGTATTGCAGTTTTATGAGCAGATGAGCATGTGCTCATGAGCAGTTATGAGCTTGTGCTCATACGCACGGGACGCAGGGACGTTTCTACGGACGCCCGGGATTTGCTTACGGGACACTTTGAGAAGTGTCCCTATATAAGTCGCACTGATTTTAAGAGCAAAATGTTGTTGCCAAAGCTACCGCGTTGGTTGACTGCATGCATAAATTAACACATGGATTAACATTTTGTACACGCGATAGTTATATCGCACGCAAGAACGCAGATTATAGTGTTTTAAACAATCTAATTCACATCGCAATCAATCAGTCAACATGCAGTGTAAAGCAGACATCGTTGGGATCCTTGACATGGACGGATTTCAAATTGGAAGGAAATTTTTCTGTAAGGAGTTGGGAGTCATAAAGGTCGGAGACCCTGAAGCCTCGTCGTTCTTTTTCGATATTGGTTTACACTGGAACGAGCTCAACGAGAAAGACAAGAGAACGTGTAACTTCGTCCAGAAGAATATACATAAACTCCCGTTTGGAGTGCCACGGGGCACTAAAGCATTTCAAATTTCGGACTTGCAGGCAATTGTAGAGAATTTCTACCGTGAAATACAGATAGATTCAAACTCTACAATTGCCTTCAAAGGCGGACATTACGAAAGGGACTTGCTGGCGAGTCTCCGTATTCCGGCCGTAAATTTGGAATGCTTTAATTGTCCCAAAGCTGAAAAACTATTTGATCAACTGATCTGGTTAGAAACCTGCGGGAACCACCTGGAAAGCAACGCTTATCAACACTGCGCAAAAGTCGAAGTCGAAGCCTTTGCGATGTGGCTGCAACAGTAAAGACAAACACAAAACACCGGTTCTTTTAAGAACCCTCAAATTTATAAAAAAGAATAAAAACGAAACTCGTTTATTAACATATTTACACTGAATCTCAAAGTTTACTTCTCAAATATTCCACATATGCCTTATAATGATCCTCTTCATGACTTCTAAATTGCTCGCCTGTCGCTTTCACAGTATACTTAAAACTAGGGGGCATTGAAAAAAAGACCATAGCCCCAGGTTCAAGCGGGTCATCACGACAATCCTCTTTCCAGCTAGAAATTTCGTCTAAAAGTTTGTCCTCTCTCCAGTATGAAAGATAATTCAAAATTGACTCAAATTCACTATCCTCGATGTTTTCACGAAGATCCATCAGCGAGTAAACAAACGTTGAATCAGGACTTTTCTCTAAATTTTCAAAGTGATCTCGAACATCTTTATGATACTGTAACTTCATCACTCTAATAGCCTCAACAAACTCCCTCCAAACCATACGTTTAACAATCACTCGCTCTATGGCTTCCAAACCATACGATTGCCATCTCTCTTGTTCTGATAACATGAGACAGTCATGCTGGCGTTGACTCGGATGGTCGTACTCACAACCACAACATCTCTCTTTAGCAAGTTTACCAACTTCGCAAGCAACAGCCTCTGCATATATAGCTTCTAACAAACTGAAAAGCCTTTTATAATCAGAGGACGAAACTTCGTCTGCATGAACACTGTTGGCCCAATTCGATTGCTCAAAATTTTGTGAAAAATTCATTTTCAAAGGCTTAGTATGCAATGATATCAGTGAATAAACGGGCAGTCTCTTTTATAGACATGTGCAATACAATTACGTAATGCTTACAAACCGGATACATACAATTGAACGTTCATACTTCATAATTTATGCGGGAATAGCTGAACGTTCATACTTCATAATTTATGCGGGAATAGCTGAACGTTCATACTTGATAATTTATGCGAGTATTTCCGGTGAGATCATTGATATGACGTCATACATACATTCGCTTGGATACTAATTACTTCCGTTATTGTATGGGGGGGGTTACCTACTATAGATACTGCCTTATTAGTATTCTTTATATAAAGAATACTAGTTAAGAGTGTTTTATCAGGTTTAAAGCCACTGCACGTGACATATTATGGTTGACATGATTTGCCAATAAGCTTATGAATTATTGATGAGTGTTTGAAAGTAATTTACAATAGGTACATTATAAATCTTATAAAGACCTTTCATTGGCATGCCATTGCATCTTTTATTTAAATGCCGCTGCGAGTCATCAATATTTAAATCAACTTTAATCTTTATCGTACATTGTAATCGACATTTTAGAAGTTTCACCAAACAATACTGGAGGCAAACAACCTATATCTCGACCTACAGTATATATCAATGGAAACTTTAAAAGGCTTAATAAAACTCATTAATCATCAACTCCGTGCGCATATACAGTTTATCAATTATGTATATATATCCCTGATAAAACGTAGGGACACTTTATACCAAATATAATAAAAAATACTTTGCTAAACCTTTTCGGCTATCATTCCTTTGCATTCAAGGGGCGAAGGTGAATGGCGATATAATTTTAGGAGATGCTGTGCATTATTTTGGCTTCAACAAACAGGTACTCGTGCAGACAAAAAAGGAAAATGCATACAGTGTTGTGAATTGTCGTGTAATGGACCTTTAACCTTATAACTAAAATTTTGATCTAGACAAAAATTTTAACACAGCTTAAAAGAACATCACAAAATTAGTAATATTCCAAAGTTTCGTTACGAAATGTTGTAAAATGCGAATAATATAGCCCTGCGAAGTGTGCAATTTTCTGTCATTTTAGATTACAAACGGGAAATTGATACCCAAATCGGGTGTTTGGGTATCAATTTTCCGTTTGTAATCTAAAATGACTGAAAATTGCAAACTTCGCAAGGCTATAATATTATTCGCATTATACAACATTTCGCAACGAAACTTCGGAATACTACCAATTTTGTGATGCTCTTTCAAGCTGTGATGAAATTTTTGTCTAGACTAGTCAAGACCAAAATTTTAGTTATAAAATGAAAGGTCCATTGTAACACTTCTTCCTACCTGCATGCTGTTTAATATAAACGATGATAACCTTTTAAAAAAATCTGGAGCACTAGAAACAGTTTCAGAATCAATAGAATGGACATTCAATTCTATTGCCATAGTGTCCAAATGTGTAACGTTTGCCTGTAGGATTAGTAAGGCGCTAGTGCTCTACGACCAACACAGTCGATTTTGAGACCTCTACAAACATTCCAACCGTCCCGGTTTACCCGGGACTGTCCCGGTTTGGACTGTCTGGACTATGTTGTCCCGGTGCCCCGGTTTTCTTCTTATTGTCCCGGTTTCTGTAGTATTTTAATAGTTGTGTTCTTCAAATAAGGCTCATGTGGCAAATATTAATTAATGAAATTCGTTTGGTTCAATACATATCAATAAATGGGAGCTTCTAGTTGCTCCAAACAATTGCAGAGTTTGTCGCCGATCGTTGTAATTCTCGTGACATACGTTCCATTGTTTTGACAATTAGCGTTCACTTTCAATTCTTATTCATTTTGCCAAGGCTACATGAAGTAAAGCAGCGTAACAGAAGCGGGCGCAATAATCGCGGGCTCTTGAATACGAGAGGATCAGATTCCAACGTTATTGTAATAAAACTAGTTTTGTAGCATCCACTGTGAATTTATTGTTTAATTCAAACTCAACTCAGCCAATTTTAACACTAACCCAAAATATAGACACCACATCAAATCATCAATGAGAAAAGCACGGCATTTATTCGAGGGAAGCGTTTATTTAAGTAAAATGGGATAATTGGGAAGTGTCCCGGTTTTGAGGACTCGGAGGTTGGAATGTCTGCGGCTCTATTTAACAAAATTGATACCGTTTCCATATGACCAGAATTCAATGGCTTATTACATAAAGAATATTATAAATATATATGGACCAGAGCCAGAATCGTACGCGCGAAATTAAACTACGCCCGAACCCCGAGAGAATAGAGGGCAAATATTTCAAAGCACACCGTGACCGGTCATACGTCTTCGTTGCTTGATTTCCTGACTTGTCTGTTGCTATTAGAATCTGCACTTTAGTATGTTTGTATAATTTAAAAGCAAACAGAAACCAATTTAGCAAGTATTTTGAGGTATATATGGTTCTCAAAGATGACAGTACAGAACGGCCACTCCTTGCAATCGAATTGTGAAGTGCGCAAGTGGAAACATGTAATATGAGACTTTTCCATCCTTGGGCTACCATTTTTTTATGGGTCACGTGACCGCATCCACCTGGTTCTTTCTTCCCCAAGAGGGAACAGCCTGGGAACGAGGGTGATGATACCACTAATATAATCGGCGTTTCGTATATAAAGTGGAAATTGCTACAATATGTAGAAAATTGAACATACCACAACCAATGTCTGCTCAGGCCTGAAATGGTTATGTGGATGCTCTATATGACGCCCACAAACAAACTATGGAGAAACATTTGTCTATGACATTTCACGGTACATGGTCAAAAAGAGGCCACACATGCACAGCCAACTATGGATTTGGATTTGTCATCTCTAAGAAACTGGTGAAGTGCTTGACTATGATTTCAGATTGAAGGTTTGTACTGCATGTAAAAAACGAAAGCAGACAAAGAGAGCAATAAAATGTAAGGAATGGTATACCAAGCACCAGCCACATTGTGGATCCCGGAAAAAATTGTGAAGGTAGTAGCAGTGTCATGTTCTACATTGTGCTACAACGATGTTCATCATTTGTAATGATTTGCATATAATATTTCATACTACTTTGAATTCACCCCCTCTCCCTGTGAATTACTACCATGTGTATCTCCAATGGCACAAAATGCTCTAATTTGCATTACTTATGCACGCTTACAGGTTCCGGTTCCAGGTTCCGGCTCCGGGTTCCGGTTTCTGTATCGCCGTATAGCTTTTTAGTAGTAGCTATAAACACCCAATCTCCTCTTCTAACATCAAAATCTTATCATCTGGCACTTCTGAGTGGGATTCTATCCGTGAAAGCCTATTAATTTCTCAACTTAACCCGGCCTTTCATTAATGCTAATATTAGATCTATCAATCTTGAATTGCGGTGCCCAAGTTTGGCACCGCATTATATTATGTCTGTGAGGTTGTCCATTTGTTTACACATGTCCAATATTACGATATGCAACGGGTGGTAAAAATGTTTTAACCATCGGTAAATACGAATGCCGATTCGTCACCTACAGTGCCAAAAGAAACATGATCTCATTATTAGGATATTTACCGATGGTATGCCGCGGTGATACGATTCACAATCTGTCATCTGCAGTGTCAAAAGAATCTTGAAACATTATAATCTCATCTTAATTGACGAGTTCAGGCTTGCTATAACGCCTGGATATGATTTCATGAGTTTGCTTCGTTTTTAATTTAAAAGAAACACGCTTTATATAAACGCATTGATATTTGAAACACCAGTCCTTGCATTTAAATATGATAAGTCTTCATGAGTTTGCTTCGTTTTTAAGAAACACGCTTTATATAAACGCATTCAGTATCATAGTAAAACAACAATCCGTGCATTTAAATATGATATGACTTCATGAATTTGCTTCGTTTTTAAGAAACACGCTTTATACATGAAAGCATTGATAATTAAAACACCTGCAGTCCGTGCATTTAAATATGATATGTCTTCATGAATTTTCTTCCGAGTTTTTGACAAATACGCTTTATAAAACGCATTGATATTTAAAACACCAGTCTGTGCATTTAAATATGATATCCTCCATGACTTTGCTTCGTTTTTAAGAAACATGCTTTATATAAACGCACTCCTATTTAAAACTCACAAAACTCTGCCCCATGTTACATATACTTCATGAGTTTAGAAGCACCATTATCAGTATTTAAAACACACTCAGTTGGTGCAAATATACGCATGATATACTTCATCCGTTTGAATGAAAATGCACAAGGTGTAACTATATCAAAATTTAAGTCAGACATCACATAGTAATTACTGAATGCATGGTTCTTTGCTTAGTTCGTATATAAAATCAAACAGGAGAACTTCTATTATTATTAGCTATGCCTATGATGTACTTGATGCGTTTAATTACCTCTTTCACAAAAATGCGCCATGATATATATATATATATATATATATATATATATATATATATATATATATATATATATAATTCAGTCAAGGTTTGAATGTTTGCGTCGCTACTCTGAGTTTCACGCTTTACGCGATCATCAGGCAACTGACAGATATTATTCAATATTCATAATAAATATAGGCTTAATCAAGTTGTAAAATGATAACCTATATTTATTATTAATCAAGGTGTAAAATGATAACCTATATTTATTATTAATCAAGTTGTAAAATGATAACCTATATTTATTATGAATATTGAATAATATCTGTCAGTTGCCTGATGATCGCGTAAAGCGTGAAACTCAGAGTAGCGACGCAAACATTCAAACCTTGACTGAATTAATTCCGCTCTACTTATTATGGTATTGAGCGCTCTTCTACCTTACGTCAACTCATCGACTATTTTTTTGAATATAGTCTTCAGTATATATATATATATATATATGTGTGTCTCACGTATCTAGACGTGTACCAAGCTGCACTGACGAGGCGTTGAACGCCGAAACATGCATGTCTGCAGATTGTGTATATATATATATATATATATATATATATATATATATATATATATATATATATATATATATATATATATATATATACATATATATATATACATATAAGTTAATCACCTGGCAAAAAGCCATTTAAATAAGTTAATCACTAACACATATTGACGTTTCGACTTTATTGTCTTCTTCCAAGTAATACATAAACCCCTACTTATATACCCTACCAGACGAACATAATTATTCATACTCCTCAGAATCCTGTTCAATGTTCAACCCCGAGGGGTACATTGTCATAAGTCTATTAATCCAGTACATTTCCCTAATCGTTGGTTCTGCTGGGTTGGTTTTATCAATTATGACTATATCACAGTCATTCATTAAGCCATTATGGTTTTCACCTAAGAAATGCGAATGAAAAAAGGCTTGTGTATGAGCTTTGTTGGACATTGCTTTCCTTTGACAAGATTTATAATTGTTCCATCGAAAGCGGAATTTATCTGTCGTCTGACCAACATATTGCTTCTTACACACTTTACATGTCAAAAGATAAACCACACACTTTGAGTCACAGTTTAAATGATGGTTCACTTTGTATTGTTTACCATCAGCTGTGCACCTAAAAGTGTCGGTTTCGTGAATATTTTGACACGTCAAGCACCTGGGTTTATTACATTTCTTACATCCTTTCTCTCTTACTAATGGTGGTACCTTAGCTCTCACTAAGTAACTTCTTAAATTACGGCTTGTTCTAAACGCCGTAAATGGTTCAGGGGTAAATACTTTACGAGCTTCAGTGTCTAAGTACAAAATATGCAAATTTTTCTTAATTACTAAACCAAAGTGCTTTAACAAAGGATGGAAAGCTATAGTTAAAGGCACTCCTGTCTTACAACTTTTTTCTCTAAGTATATTATTACTTTCCGCTTCAATATTGTATTCCCTGACCCTCTTAAATTCTCTTTCTATGAGCCATGTTGGATATGCTCTATTTTTAAGCCAACTAGACAGTTCTTGTAAGTGTTTCTCAAAATCCTCTTCACGCGAGCAAATTTTCTTGATGCGCAAACCCTGACTATATACGATAGATCTTTTAACGTGCGCAGGGTGTGATGACTCATAATGTAGATATTGATGGCAATCAGTTGGCTTACAAAAAAGACTTGTAATAAATCTACCAGCATCAATTCCCACCGAAACATCAAGAAAATTCACTTTAGTCTGCGAGTACTCGTATGTAAATTTCAAGCCAGGATAGAACGTATTAAGTTTTTCCATAAACTGCAACAGTTTATCTTCACCTTCTAACCAGACAAAAAAGATGTCATCAATATACCGTAACCACACCCAAGGTTTTATTTCTTGTTGTTCTAAAAACTCAGTCTCCACCATATCCATAAAAATGCATGCATACGGAGGAGCAAATTTTGTGCCCATGGCTGTCCCAGAAATTTGACGATAAACATCTGAATTAAATTCAAAATAATTATTTTTAAGGACAAATTCCGCTAAACTAATAAGGCTTTCTGATGACACTGTTTTATCTTCACGTTCCTCTAGCTTGGTGTGAAGTGCTCGCAGACCATCCTCGTGTGGGATACTGGGATAGAGGCTTGTAACATCAGCAGTTACAAGCAATGCATTTTCCGGAACTTTACCTATTTCTTTTAATTTATCCAAAAAATGTCCTGTATCTCGAATGTAGGACTTCCCTGCTTTCATTATGGGTTTAAGATGGTGATCTAAGAATTCAGACGCCCTCTCTGTAGGAGTCCCACAATTAGAGATAACAGGACGTCCGGGTACATTTCG
>CACRXK020014945.1:0-12653 GCA_902702795.2 Paramuricea clavata
ATATGATTCTAATTGTAGGTAATTTCGCATACAGAAATTCTTAAAACTTGTTAAGATGCTTGGTTTTTTGAAATCTTCATCAGCTTCATTTGATTGTACCACTTCTACGACCACATCAGATTGAGCCATTTTTCACCTCGAGTATATAAGTGCTCAGTTGCACAGTTGAAGGTGTTCAACTCTATTGGACAATTGTTTTGAGAACACCGATACACTAAATGTTTATCTACACACTTTTGCATTTTTGATGAGTTTCGATCACGTGCACGCGTGAAATTCCATGCACGAATACCATCATGGAAATTTCAAAAGTGTGTTCCCTCACGTTTCGACAAACAGTGAATATAACTGAGCTGGACGTTTTGTAGTTACCTCTTGATGAAGATATGTATATCGAAAATAAAATTGATATTCCATTTTAGCAAATTCTGCTACCATATTGTTTAGAATTCGACGCTGTGAAACTCTGTTTAGAAAATATCCACTTGGTTTTAGCATCATTTTTTACATCATCATACTGTCACAAAAGCCCGAAATGACATGTTACGCTCCAAATGAAGCCTGTTCTAAATCACCATATTTGATACTTGAGTTTTTGGCGGGAATATTTGTGTTCAGCGGTTCTACCTTCGAATAAAATTTCTGGGGGTGTCACACCCCTCCCCCTCCCCATTGCTCCGGGTCTGAGTTGAAGGTGTCCAACTCTATTGCACAATTACCTCACCTCACCTAATCCGCATTATTTGATCCGCCACAGTTTCAACTTTCTACCTTTTTTTTAATTCTTGACGAGTTTCGATCACGTATAGGTGAAATTCCACGAATACCACCGTGTTTAGACTGTTTGATCAATTCATCAAAATTTTGAAAGTGAGTTGCCTCACGTTTCGACAAGCGGTGAATATAACTGAGCTGGAAGCTTTTGTAGCTACATTTTGATGAAGATATGGATATCGAGAATATAATTTCTATGTGATATAACATTTTAGCAAATTCTGCTACCATATTCTTAAGAATTTGAGGCCCTTGAAGTGTGTTTAGAAAATATCCACTTGGAACTAGCAGCGATCCCAAATGCATATGGAAGCATCTGCTTTCCTGCACTCGACTTCCGCCTTGTTGACAATAAAAATTTTTTTAAATCAATGTGTTTTATATATATAGCTTTGTAAAACGCATTTTGCCGATGATATATAACAATTAATTAAAGCAGTTCAGTGTATAATAAATTCAACCAAGATAATTTAATATCTATTTATTTAAGATTACTGACGCACCGACATATTTCTATTATCACAAACGCTACAACTTATTGCTTGCTACTAGAAAATACATGCATGCAGAAACCCTCGCCTTGCGCAAAGGCCGTCGAGTTTTAAAGTCATTATAAAAATCAATATTTAAAACAAACTTACCTTCGTTAACGTCGGCTCCCTTCTTTTAGCCGATTCTTTCGCCCTTTCTTTCTGAGAAACCTTTTGAAATTTACAAAATCTTGCCAAAATGCGAGCAAAAATGAAATATATTTGCAAGAAATTTATCAATCATCAAATCAAGAAATGAAGAAATGTTTCCTATTTCGCTTTCGTCATGCAGTCGTTATAATGCAAACTTTAAATTGGACCAATCAGAGTCCGCTATTCATGACAGTCCGCCATATTTTTGAGATCAGTGAGGATGACCCACTGAGCTATACTATATTACTGGAGGAGGTACTCCTATCCACAAAGATTATAAATAACACTAGAGGAGGCATTGTAATCTTAATTCAGTAAAAAAAAGGGAACGCGACTATTGGGGGGCAAATTCAAGTCCCGGATGTGTATTCGTATTCCCATTGGTGACGAGTTTCAAATCAGCCAATGAGAGCACGATTTACGATTTTATATCCGGGACTTGAATTTGCCCCCCATTAGCTGCGTTCCCAATTTTTAAACTCGATGCCTCCTCTAGTGTTATTTATAATCTCTATGCTCCTATCTCTCTTCAGTCAAACAAGTGTCGCCAAAAACATGGCGGATTTCGTTGGATTTCGGCCTTTGCTGACGCCAGAATGACGCCACTGGTCCCAAATCCTCGTGGTAATTACCACTGAGCAAGGCTCATTTTGAGCCCGCTACCACTTTCACATCCCCCTGATTTTCGCAAAAATATTTTAGCTTTTTGTTTTGGAGTTTGACTCGGTTTTTGCATTCTCTTCGGCATTTTAACATTTGTTTCGAGTTGCACAAGTGGCAAGAATCATGCTGGCTAGTGAAGACAGGGAACAACGAATATTTAAACCTCAAGAAATTTCGTAAAGACGTTATTTGTAAAGGTAAAAATATACTGTTTATATGTTCAATATTTATTTGTGATAAAGTAGGTCAAAACAAAGCGAAATAAACAGCCTATTTGTACTGTGTAGTGGACAATTTTAGCAACTGATGTATACAATTAAGTTGCCAAAACTATATTAATACGAGAAACAGTCTTTCTCGAAAGAAAATGGTTGAAATTTCAGATTTTAGTTTCATTTGTTATTTCAAATTTTACGATATAAAATGCCATTTTTGACCACCATCTGCTTCATGATACTACTTAGTAAATTTAAAGTGCTTTCTATTATATTAGTATACCTATAGAGGAAGACCTTTTTAAGCCAGAACTATCATGACTTTGAATTATTTAATCCATGTACTTAACTGGCCACTGATGGCAATGAAATTATAATGTGTAGAATTATCAAGTCTATCAAGATCCAAAAATTGGCTGTTAAATTCTACCAACTTCTGTTGAAGCTAGTTTCATATATAAGATCAGGTTTAGAGGCCTGTAGCATTTTCCCTAGAAATTGCATGAGTAAAATCAATTTCATAATTAACCCATTGAGCCGCAATGCGCCCTACTTATTTTTTACTTGTAACGCCAGACGATATTATACTCGTCAATGGGCCATTCCAGAAAACATCTATACCACCCCCACGGAGGAAATAGGAAGTTAACCCCCCTACCCCCTTCGGATGTCCTAAATAATTAAATACATTTACTATTATCAGAAACAATTTTTTCTCCCCTCCCCCTCCGGACGGCAGAAATTTCCTCAGTGGGGAGAGTATGGATCTTTTCTGGAACGACCCAATGGGGAAGCTCTGCAGCTTAATGGGGTTAAGAAAATGAAACATTCTTGATGTTATTTGATGTTGGTAATTCATGCATTTTTGGAGGAAAATATTTTACACAGTGGTTTTCACCTGACACCGAACCCCTATATTTACATGCTATTTGTCTGAACTATTTTCCTCATCTTTCAACATGCCAAAGTGATACAAAATAAATTTCAGTTGAATTGAAACAAGTCCTTGGGCCCTGAGTTGTCAAGACTATCACCTTAATTGTTAGCAGCATGTATCTGCTAAGCCCTGGGTTCAAATGAGTGGAATTTCAAGAGCATTCTGACCAGCTTTGTGCACACAGGTGGCCTTACCGGTCAGGATGAGGGCCAGTTAAGGTTACAGTTGGGTGTCGGCAAGGTTCATGTAAACTTATTGTTAGCAAGAATGTTATGTGTACACAATCATGTGTAATGTCGTATTGGATTAATAGCAGTTAAATGTTGGGATGCAGTATCGAACAATAACCACAACAATTATTATATAAAGTATTTGGTTGTTTTAGTGTAATATTCATTTCTCACATATTTTTTTTAGAAATAAAGTACCATTCAGCAACTTGTTGGGAAAGAGGAGTCACAAACTGTTGATGAATATATTTAATTAACTACATCCACATAAAATACAATTTTATTAACAGTATCTTGATTTATGGGTTATTAGATGACATTATTTTCATATTAATTAAAAATAAAATTAACAAATAAATTACAAAATCAGTGTGAAAATATCGCAATAATCAATTAAAATGTCAAACCAGCCAATTGTTTCAATTATGCATTTTTGAGTGTAACCTCATCCGCCCCCCCCTGTTGAGAGAACAAGAGAGTTGCTGTAGGCCTCCATTGTCCCTTTTGATAAGTGGCAATGCACCATATAATTTTCCTGTCAAATGCCAGACGAATATACTTGTCAATGCAAGGGCAGAGCTCTGGCACTCTATGGGCTGACCAGTATATGCCTTGTGGCTATGCATCCTGTTAAGCCTTTGGTAAGATGCAATGCAACCCAATGCACCCTACTTTATTATTATTCTGTCTAATGGCAGACCATTTTATTTGTGAAGGGGAGAGTGCTGAATGAGTTAACCCCTTAATTAAGTGGCATGTGCCCTGATGCACCCTACTTTAGTATTTTACTCTGTCTAACACCAGACGATTTTACTTGTCAAGTGGAGAGTGCTGCCACTCAATGGGTTAAGTGGAATATTATACTAATTGCTTTGAACAAAGGTGATTCCCCTTTGTGGCATAAAATTTAACCAGGGCATTCTTCTTCAAGTTTTCAACACATCTCAGGATTTTTCTTGGCATCTAGAAAGGTGTAATAGAATACATCCAATCAGTCATGTACTATATTGTCTAAATTAATATAATTTGATCTGCATGCTTATGCTACACCATTATTATGCTATTGAACATTATATTATTTTTTCCTTTCAAATATTAAAATATGTCATTTCAGACATAGTCATAGAAGTTAGAGTGTTGTGAAATAGTCATCCCCACATATTCGTCAAGAAAAGTTCACGTCTATTTGCTGGCCTTTTTAAGTTCAGAACTATAAACTTTACTTGTACAACTATCTATTTGGCCTCCTATATGTTAGCCATGAAAAGAGATTAAAATTGTCTATTAAAATCACAACTCAAAATTGTAGTGTGAGCCTTGCAAGCTTTTATTCAACACTTGAGAGACAGAGACACTACAGAGATCCTTGTTAGGAACAGTTTTGATCTTTTTTGCCCATTTATACAACCATATATTGGGCCTCCTATGACAATATATTAAAACCCTAGGATAAGTTGGAACTATTGACACCATTTGGACTTGACACTTGTCCATCATTTTAAGGCATTTCCGTTACAATACTGTATGTGAAAATTGATGTTGGATCTTTGGGTAAGGACTCCAGAGGAAAACAAAAACTATTACCTGCCCAAATGGCAAAATAAAACACAAAGAAAAGTGAGCCAGAAAAACACCAGCTGCTGCACAGCGTCGTTATATGTAAATTTCGTATCCAATTTTTTCTTTTAAAAAACGGTATTTAGTACAAATGAAGCACAGAAAAAGAGTCTAATGCATCTTACCGGTAAACGGAAGTGTTTCATCTTGATGTCAAAGAAGCGAAACGAAGCCATGCAAAAACTCTGCATATTTTCTTGATGTTTTTTATATAAACATTCAGCGGAGTTTCAGCTTTTTGTGCAAAAACCAGGGGGGTGAAATCGTCGTCTGAAGCCGAGGATCGCCGTTGGTCAGTGGTAATTACCACGAGGTTTTGGGACCAGTGGCGTCATTCTGGCGTCAGCAGACGTGAAAATCCGCCATGTTTTTGGCGACACTCTTTCATGCCGAGCACTTCCTCCAGATATATTATAGCTCAGTGGGATGACCACCATATTTTTGAAATCATTGAGGATGAACTTTAGACTTCGCTAATACTTTCGTTTCCCCGGGTGTAAATAGCCGGGGGAAATTAATACCCTCGCACGGCGCTTCGCGCCGTCGGCCCGGGGATAATTTATCATTTAAAATCCCATGACAAATATATGGATGGTTTTTGCTGATGAAAAATGCAATTTTCGTGAGGCTGGATATAAAGAACGCAACAGTTCAGTGGATCGAAGTCAACTGCTGGGAACATGAACAAAAGATGCCGGTGCCATTGATGAACAATAGTGAGCTTAAGCAAGAGACCTTTTTGACAACACGGACGTCGACCGGAAGTAAAGTTTACGTTTTTCACCAATCACAGCCCTTGACACAGTCTTCTGACGTTACTCATGCCGTTCGTGTTGTCAAAAACGTCACTAGCTTAATAAGCTCACTAATGTTTTCTAAAATTAACTCGTAATATCCGGAATGACACACTGCGTTTTATTAAAAAAGTATGTAAGAGATCTGAGAGGAACACGAACAGAGATCAGACAAGAAGTGAGGTGAAACCATAGTTAATAGAGGAGATGGTTTGGAAACTCATTAGCATTACAATAAACCTCACTATCTACGTTTTTGTTCAGGTTTATGCAAAAATGTGGTCTTTCATCGTCACGTGCGTATTGTATTTTTGCTCAACCAGCCAATAGCAACGGTTTTGTCCAATTGCCCATCCATAACTTTAACAATAGGACATTTTGAACATTCCTATTGGTTGACTTGAGAAAAATACAATACGCACGTGACGATGAAAGACCACATTTTTGCATACTGCCTGAACAACATAGATAATGAGGTTTATTGTGATTTTATTGTAATGCTAACGAGTTTCCAAACCATCTCCTCTATTAACTATGGTGAAACAGAGAGCCATGCATTACAGGCAGTAGAAAATAATTAATAAACAAAATGCTCTATTGAGCGTTTAGTCCGGGAGTATAAAAGTATGTAAATGTAATGATTAATGTGACTAGAAAATAATTAATAAACAAAATGCTCTATTGAGCGTTTAGTCGGGAGTATAAAAGTATGTAAATGTAATGATTAATGTGACTATTTACGCACTAGTTGTTAGTAATGCAGGCAAAATAGGCCTATACATTAATAGGCGAATTATAACTTTCCAACCTCCGAAATGTTCATCTAATGACTTTAATGGTTTTATTATACATCGTACTCCATGCCCGCTGTGTGTGGTATGGTGTGGTAAACTTTAATTAAAGACGCTAGACTCGTCAACAGTTGTTGTCATGCACGTCAACCACCGACCACAAGAGCTGTTTACCTTTAGCCTGGATAGCAGCCGGGGTTTTTTTTTTGGGGGGGGAAGACTTGTGGGCGGGACAATTAGGTCGGGAAAACGGCACGCGGGCAGAAAGCTAATGCGTATTCTGTTTGTCAGTTGGGGGAAAATTACTGTGCTTTTCGAGATTTAGGACAAAATTTTGTCAAAGCATACGGTTAACTTATACCCCTGGACTACACTTTAGTGTACTCGGCTCAAATTTACCTTTGAGTTCATCAGCGCGATAAATAAACAAGTGCTATTGGAACGAACAGAAATGTCAAGATTTTAGAGCAATCTCGATTATTTTGGTCTAAAAAGCACTAGCGGCAACATCTTTTCTCCATGGTGGATTGATTAATCAGCTCAGTAGACCTTCGAAAAGTATTTTTAATATGTGCAAATTCACGTTGGTTCTCGTCTTCACCGCACATTATATGAATCTATGTCTATGATGAGATCAGTGGAATTTTCCAATTTCAGTCCTTCCGGTTACTAAAAATAGTATAACTAAAGGAATGAAACAAGCCTGCCATTTGGAATGTTTTCGGGGCATGACCATAGGCGTACGTGCGGAAAAAAATTATGGAAGCGGACAAAAACTTGCCCGACATTATCATGGATTTATTGATAGATAAATAAAAGGTGAGTAGAAGGAACTCATCTCCTATATACAGATTCTCGTGGAAATAAAATCAATCTAAAATTTAACCGCAGACTAGCTTTGCTTCCACAAGACGTAGTCGTAACTTAATTGTGAAAAAGAGAACTATTATGCACATTTTTTAACTGGAATTCTTTGGCTGAAATAGACTGCAGGTTGACGAAGAAATATTCCGATGATTATGGACAATATGATTCCAATTGCTACAATAATAGACAAAACTCACGCGGACAACTTGGTCGAAATTGAGTTAGTCACCTTAGCTGCAAGATATTTAACAATTATTGGATGAGGTTTTTATGATATGCGGAATTATCAAGGACGAGGTAAGCGTTCCGGGACCTTGATTATTTTGCATATCGCAAAAACCGAATTCAATAATTGTTTTATTATACATTTGTTTGTGTTAAATAGATACCACTTGCTAATCATCGCAGGCACATTTGCAGATAACTCAGTTATATGCTAGCAGATAACTGAATTTTCTGTAGGTTGCGTGATTGCGCGATTTAACTGTAAGCTCTAAGCCAATCAAATTGCTTTTACCAACTACAATGTATGATAATATTTATTAGAAGATGTAAATAACTCTTGACTTAACCCCCGTTCCCCCAGCACAATGTTGTTTCTTTATTATGTATGCATCACCGAAGACATTCCCATCTCATCAACATTGTTTTATGGTGGGGGGGATGAGTATTTGCAATTATATTTAGACATTTAGATTGAAGACACCTTTTCCATGTGCTTGTCCGCGTGGTTTTTTCTCGGATCGTAGGTAATTTCGCATACAGAAATTCTTAAATCTTGTTAAGATATTTGGTTTTTCAAAATCTTCATTAGTTTCTATCATAGGCATATCGGCCGGGGCGGGGGCCACGGGAGGGGCACATGCCCCCCCGCCCCAAAAAAAAATTTACAGTCGGGCAATTGAGCAGAAATCCATGTGTCATTCGGGCAAAACATATAACTCTCATCAAAGTTGATAAGAAAAACCGCGGTCTACAATGAGTAATTAAATATAATGACGCCAATATTAATTGCTTTTAATATACTTTGCCATATATGAAAAACACATGTATATGAATGATGATGGCTTATGGCAGAGATTATGAAGATTGCAGAAACATCGAGCATTGTTCATAGTTTTTGTCTTAGAGTTTCTAGACATTTCGGTTAAACTTCCGCTAAAGCAGCATTTACGCAATCATACTCATTTGTTTATAAAAGCACATACAAAATCCAGGGCCTTTTTTAACATACAAGCTGGGGGGAGGGAAATGCACCCCAGTCGACTGCCCTTTGTGCCCCCCACGAAATCCGGCAGGAAAAGTCCCTTTTTCCTAAATTTATACAAACAAACCAGCGAAGAATAACAAATAGATAAACGGAAAGTAAGTTTTAGGCGTTATTCCTTGTCCTTGTTTAATAAAATCGACTTAATTTAAATTGTTACGTTTTTTTACCACTAAGTAATGATAAATTATTGTTAAAAATTCATTTATTTTTTGTGCGCTTTTTCCTTCTTTTATTTCAAATACAAGTATAGTTGGCATAAATTTTAGAGCAAATTTGGATGCTCAGAATGCAGCAAATGGCATTTCCGGACTTCAAATTTCAAACATTTTCTGGGGGAGTATGCACCCACACACGTGGCCTTCGGCCATTGCTATCTCCGTCTAATAAGTAATGATGAATTATGGTTAATATTTTTTTTACTTTTTGTGCGTTTTTTCCTTCTTTTATTTCAAATACAAGTATATAGTTAGCATACAAATTTTAGAGCAATATGCCCCAGACCCTCCTATGGATTCATGCGTGGTGTGTCAGCTACATGGCTATCCCCTACTAATATATTATCTCACAGAAAGGTCCTTTTTTAAAAAAATGCCGCCCCTCCCCGTCCCTTTTCAAAAAAAAACTTAAAAACGGCCCTGATAAAATCTCGAACAAAGTTGTATATGTGTACTGTGTAAGCAAAGCGGTCGGGCAAACTAATACTGTGCCCCCCCCCCAAGAAGATGAGACTCGTACGCCCATGGTTTCTTTTCCTTACTCCACGACCACATCAGATTGAGCCGTTTTTCACTTCGGGTATATAAGAGCTCAACGTTTCCGAGTAATGCGCAGTTGAAGGTGTTCAACTTCATTGCACAATTGTTTTGAGAACAGCGATATATTGAATGTTATCTACACACTTTTGAACTTTTGATGAGTTTTGATCACGTACGGGTGAAATTCCACGAACACCACCGTGTTTCGATTGTTAGATCAATTCATCAAAATTTCGAAAGTGTGTTGCCTCACGTTTCGACAAACAGTGAATATAGCTCAGCTGGAAGTTTTTGATGAAGATATGGATATCGAGAATAAAATTTCTATGTGATATAACATTTTGGAAAATTCTGCTAAACAACTTCTGCTAAACTATATATATATATATATATATATATATATTAGTCCATGCAGTGTAATATATATATTAGTCCATGCAGTGTTACCGTCACACGAAACTCGTGCATCAAAAGCCTACTCGACAAAACCGAAAAAGTTATCAAAATGATGAGATGGAAAGCGTTATTTTACGACAACCCTACAAGCAACAACAACAACAGTGATAAATTTGAGTTCCGATTCAGAAAGTGTCCTCCAGTGATAGCAGACATGAAACATTTTGAAAATGACGTCTTCAGCATGGTCAACAGTATAGAATTCCGAAAAATATCCGACCCATTCCAGCAACAATTACAGGAAGATATTAAGACGATCCGCTCATCTTCCAAGGCATATATTCATTCCCGCAGATAAAACAACCAACATGTACAAGCTTGAAAAAACTTCGTACGACAAACTACTCCACGACAACATGAACATCAGCATACAAAAAAGCCAGCAGCGGAGCTTACAACAAAATAAATTAAGAAGCAAAAGTCCTCACAAGCACGCTGAAAATCGGAGACACAACAGAATGTATGGCGAAACGACAAGCATTCATCACCCTAAATCGACAAGCATTCATCACCGTCTCGCCACCTCATTAACCCCGCAAAAAGCGACGTCGGTGTCGTAAGCAAATCTATTGTGGAAAGTATAAACACGCTGCATACGAAGCCAAACCGTTTTAAACCAATGGAGAAATTCGGCATCAGTCATTGAGTGGTTCAAGAATATTTCGAACAAAGCTAACCACACATTTGTAATTTTCGACATTGACAATTTCTACCCATCTACCACTGAAAGCCTACTAAAGAAAGCTATTGAGTTTGCAAATAATTTTATTGACATACCGCAGAAAGATATGAACATTATAATGCACGCTAGAAAATCCCTCCTCTTCGACGGTGACACTGCATGGACTAAGAGAGCGAGCGACAACTTGTTTGACGTTACGATGGGATCATACGATGGGGCCGAAATATGTGAGCTCGTTGGCTTGTACATGCTGAACAAATTGTCAGAGAAGGTTGTGATTAAAGGAAATATAGGGCTATATCGAGACGATGGCCTGGATGCATATAAAAACATCTTGGGACCGCAAGCCGAAAGGATTAAGAAAAACATCACGAAACAATTCAAAGATGAAGGACTGTCGATAACGATCAAAACAAACCTAAAGATCGTGAATTCCCTCGACATCACTCTCAACCTAGATAAAGATATATTCTGCCCGTACATAAAACCCAACGACCGTCCACTTTATATAAATGCCCATTCAAACCACCCACCTCCAATCATTCGGCAACTACCGGAGGCTGTCAACCGCCGCATCTCCCAACTATATCCCACAACGAGGAAGAATTCAACAATGCAAAACCGTGCTATGAAGAAGCGTTACACGCTAGCGGGTTCAACCACCAAATGTCCTATGAAACTAGCACACACACCAACAGAAGGAACCGAAAACGGAAAATCATCCGGTATAACCCGCCTTTTAACAAATGCCTTAAGACTAACATCGGAAACAAATTTTTATCCTTGGTTGAAAAACACTTCCCAAAAGACCATCGCCTACACAAAATTTTTAATAAAAACACTATAAAAGTGAGCTATTCCTGCACCCAGAACATGGCTAACATAATTAAATCCCACAACAATAGGACACTTAAATAGTGAAAGACCCCTATCTGGCGGCGGAAGTAATTAGTATGCAAACTTAGGTGTCGAAATTAATTAGTATGCAAAATATATGACGTCACTTTGCTGGCCCTGACCCTGGACCAAATGTGACAGGTAGCGCGACCAATTAACGCGGGCAAGCCTGGGCCAAATGTGGCAGGCAACGCGATCAATTAGCATTACAATACAGTAACATCACTATAAATACAGCTGGTGTCCTTTCACCTGCATAGTCTGTATTCAACACTCACGATAAAATGTTTTCACGGTAAACCACCAGCAAGTTCAACAACTGTTCGTGGTACGTTTTGGTTTTGTGGCGAAACACCGAGCTGCGAGTTCTTTTGCCATGACGAAGATTGTTATCTGTTTACGAGAGCGATGGAAGCCTGTCAAAATAGTGGTTCCAATTATCCCATTTGCCCAACACATCAGAGATTGGCCAAATACGTGTGGTAAAAGATAAATTGAAAGATAATTATGGAAGACCCTTCTTCACGTGTTCTGTTCGACATGATCCTTGCAACTTCTGGCAATGGGGAGACATTTACGAAAGCCCTCGACCACGCTGCAAGCACGGGATGGTATGCACCGTACGTAAAGTGGAGAAAGAAGGACCCACCCAGAACCGGCTGTTTGTACTGTTGCAACCTCGTACCCAGGCTCTTTCGTCTACGCTCCTAGCTGGAGAAAATACCCTGGCTGGGGCTGGTCACGTGTACCCTAAATTCTGGGTGGCAAAAAGTATAATTGCTGTGGGAGGGGTAGTAGAGGAGTCTGTTTGTCGCGTTTGGAATTTGCAACTTTATGCTTTATAGTTTCTGGTGATAAACATGCACTTTACAACAAGAAATCGTGAAAGGAACTGTTCTAAATTCGTATTCATCATGACACGACTTCCTGCTGTACTGAATGTCATCAATAATAAGTGTTGCGGTACATTTCAAGCGAGAAGTTGGATCATATTTCACTTGCAAGGAAAGGACTATACACGC
>CACRXK020014948.1:0-12650 GCA_902702795.2 Paramuricea clavata
TTGCCAGAATCAGCTTTTATTCGCGGCATTTTTTCAGCAAAGATTTCAGTGCAAGAGAAATGTGCGTCTATACAACCGCATGTTGTGATAACCGAATACGAGATGACATATACACTAATTGAATTGCACAAGGTGTCGATTTTCTGTCAAACACATTTTCCGCCAAACATATAGACTTCAATTGCGTTTTACTAAATAACTTGTTTAATTTTAAAGATACTGATTTACATTTTTTTCCAGACGACAGGCATGCTCAAAAGCAACAAGAACATGTAAAGAAAAAAAAATTCAAAATTTTTACGTTCCAGGGTATCCTGTAACCTTAAGAAAATTCAGTTAAAAGTCAAGCTATTTTTACATATTTTCAAAATTTGTCAAATTTCGCGAGCTTGTATTTTGAATTTAGACCGCTGAAATTACATTAAGAAACATAGGATGGAAAATTTGAGGCATATAAAATAAATTTCAACTTACATTTCATTCTCATATCACGTTTTTCTTCGTTTATTACGGTTTTAAGCAAGCCATAAATCGTTGAAAGGAAAGCAAAAAATCGTCAGCTAAAACAGCTTCTTGCTGCCTTCTGCTCTGTCACAGAATAGATACTAGACCAGAAGTTGTGCCAGAAGGGACACTCAGAAGATATTTCATCCGAAATTTTACGAGTGCTGACGTGAAAATACGCCATCATATGACGCCATCCTGGAGTGCACACGGAAGTTTTTCATAGGACAAACATAGGTACAAAGTGCCGTGTGCACTCCAGGATGGCGTCATAGCACGTAAAAAATTTCGGACGTTTTTCCCATGCCAAAACACATAGGAGTGTCCCTTCTGGTCTAGTATCCATTCTGTGGCTTTGTTTTGAATGTATTAAATGTAATATAATGGAGCTTTGTTTCTGCCCGCGATTTTTTGGTCAGCGACGACAAATTTCCCACCTGTTCAGCCTCGGATGAATTGGGCAAGGACATCCTGTGTAATTATATAGACATTAAATAACTCATCATTATCATAATTACATTTTTAGGTTCTCGTCATTCTTTGATGTTTTGGGACCTCAAAACGGGACAGACTCTCCATAGACTTCGAGGGCATACACACGATATCAGAGCATTGGCATTTGTACCAGGAGGTGAATTTCTGTTGTCAGGTTCGCGAGATAAAACGATGAAATTGTGGAATCTGCGTACTGGACGTTTCGTTGAAGAATTTCATTTCGAACGTTATGTACTGGCAATAGCATGCGCCCCGAATGGGATTGTTTGTGTCGGTCTGCAAGGCGGCCAGGTCTGCTTTCTGCGTATGAGTAATCTAACTCCTCATTTAGGACTACTTGAACAATAAAACCATATATAGCCTACAAACAGTGCAAACACAATTTACACAACCTGATATCATCTTGTTGAAACAAGCTTGTAACAAGCTGGGATATTCGAAGTAGAACACAATCTGATATCGGGTTGTTTGAACAAACTCGTAACAATTTTGCTGTTACAAGGTGTGTCTTTTGTGTGTATGCGAGCAAGCCCAGGTAATTGTGTTAGTATGGGAATGCTTCATTAAACCATTGAACTCGGCAGCCGCTCTGGTTTGAACGTTGCACAGGAATCTACAGCCCCTTAATAATAATTTATTCGTTTAATATGTGTCATGATCATTTATTCTATGGAATGCCCGCGCAGAATTTTCCCAAATTTATAAATATCAAAATTCATGTCAACCTCGTTCCCAGGCTTTTCCCTCTTGTCTCTTGTGGAGGAAAAACCCTGGCTGGGGAGTGCATGGGGCTGGTCACATGTCCCATAAAAAATTGATTGCGGGAAAGGGGATGAGGGAAAAGTATCATATACATGCTTCCACTTCCGCACTTTACACTTTGATTGTAAGGAGTGATCGGATATACTTCAAAGTACTTGTTTCTGTTTGCTTTTAAATTATAAAAGCATGCCAAACTGCAGATTTTTATGGCAACAGACAAGTCAGGAAATGAAGCAATAAAAACATGATCGTGAGCACAGTTTCACGTCACATAATTCTTCTCTGCCTCTGGTTCACATATTTATGATATTCTTATAATATGCCATTGAATTGTTGTTTTTCGGTAAAGGTATAAGCTTTGAATTGATATACTTGCTAATACAATACTGTGTAGGTCGTAGCGCCTTTCAGTGCCTTTTTTAAGGAATTTTCACTGGGGGGGGGGGGCAAAACAGGAAAAAAAGGCAGAACGAAAAATATGAGCCGTCGAGGTTTGGCGAACCACAGTGGGCGAACGTGCGAGTCTGAAGAGAGATTTTGTAAAACTTTAATTTATTAACTTCAGCTATACTTTACTTTAAACAATAACTTCAAGCCTTTGTAGCTATAATCGTACAGCTATAACCAGTGGCGTAGCCAAACCTTAATTTTGTGGGGGGGGGGCGAACCTCACGCCGAAGGCGTGAGACCGTCTAGGAGGGTCCGGGGTCCGGAAAATTTTGAAATCTAGGCTCCCTGAAATGCGATTTCATGCATTTTGGGGGTGAAATCTAGCAGAATTCCAAAGATTATAAAGTACATCGAAGACATGAATTTTTCCAGACATTTCTACTCGGAATTAAATAAATTGGAAAAGTCACCTTGATCCCAATGTGATTTTGATCAGAAATGTTGCATTTAAATCGTTTTAGGTTCTATGAGACACCATTTCCGCATTCTCAAAATTGCGTTGCTTTTTCATACGATACAGAATAAGTCTGAGAAGAAATATTCATGCTATGATGCATGATTCATACATGTATTTAACAGATAAAAATTTAAACTAAATCTATTTTTCTTGGAACCATATCTACAACTGCTTTAATCAAGTTCCTCCGGTATATCTGCCTCGTACCCAGGCGTCTCTTTGTAAAAAAACAGCGATGCGCATATGACGAGTTTACATGAAGTATTGTAGTGGGGAGAGACGGGCGAAGGGGCTGATGGGAAGAGTGCACTTGAACTGCGACCCTTCCCAACAGCCCCTTCGCGCGTCGCATGCCTGAATACTTCATGTATAATTATTTAAAGCGCCTGGGTACGAGGCAGATTAAACGCTAGGTTGGAAGGAGTGTATAAGTTACAAAAAGTGTTGGGGAATCATTCTATACAGTACAGAATTATAAGACAACTACTATATATGTATGTAAAACTTTATTTAAGCCCCGTTTACACTACGCTCGATTTTTGGTATACCGTACCACTTTTTTTGTTCTCATTTTTTTTGTTCTACCCAAAATGGGTAGTCCAAGAACCAAAAAAGTGGTACGGGTACCAATTTTATCCGTGCCGTACCAAAAATTGAGCGTAGTGTAAACGAGGCTTTAATGACGCATGGTCGTATATTGAGATCCATAGTTGTTTCTATCTAACAATTAAATTGTTTTACAAAGTTTTTGAAAGGGTAAATTGATTGCGCTTCCTTAGCTTCGCGCGGAAGATTATTCCAAAGTTTAGCACCACTGACACTGTAAAAACAGCTTTTTAAGAAATTCGCGTCTCGGTTTAGGAAGGCCCAGATCAGTGTGAGAATTTCTGAGGTCACAATTACTTTGTAGAGAATTCCTCCTCATCAATAACTCTTTCAAATTTGGTGCACTACAATCGTTCAGAATTTTATATAATAATGTTGCCTTGCTCATACCTCGTCTGGAATCTAAATTTTCCCATTCAAGAGCCCGAAGAACGTCAGCAGACCTGATCTCATAGCTACCAAAAGCTATTATTCTAGCTGCCCGATTTTGAAACTTTTGTAACTTATTTTTCAGTGTTTTGTTACAAGTATCCCAAAGTGGAGAGCAGTAATCGAAATAAGGTTAGTAGTAGTAGTAGTAGTAGTAGTAAAACTTTATTTAAAAGTCACACGCTAGCCTCGTCAACTTTAAGCTGCATGGTTTGGGGCGTGTGAATTGCATATTAAAAACGTACACAATTAAATACATATATACAGGACAATTTACCACATCTACGATACGCTACGCTACGCAAACAAGTATATGTGTCAATAAAAGCATGCAAAAGATTTTAAAATAGAAAAGTTAAAAGTGCTACTCAAAATTTCACGCCTGAAAGAATTTAGGTGGTATGAGCACGAATTCTTTCTTTGAATATTGTCAATGTATCCGAATTACGCACATCCGCAGGTAGAGAATTCCAAAGTTTAGCTCCGTCGTAAGAAAAAGTTTTCTTTGGTTTTTCAGTTTTTGGTTGGGGGCAATTGCAGCGAGGTAGAAGAGCCCTGAGGTCGTGTTTAGTAATATTTCTCTTGTGTTCAAACAGTTCCGCAAGCGAACTCGGGGCCAAGTTGTTTAAAACCTTGTACATTGTTTTAGCTTTATACTTGGCTCGTCGAGTCTCCGGAGTTTCCCATAAATTTCTAGCGCTGTTATTGCTTCTGGTCCAGAAATATTACTAAAGTTCATTATTACCCTTGCAGCTCTATTTTGAAGTTTTTGCAGCCTGTTTGAAAGTCCGACACCCATGATATCCCATACCTCACTGCAATAGTCAAAATGAGGATTAATTAAGGCGTTGTAAATAGAAATCAAAGTGTCTCGGTTAACAAAATCACGAAGTTTCCTAATGGCTCCTATTCCTGAGGTAACTTTTTTAGCGACTTTATCAATGTGTTTATCCCAAGATAGTTTATCGTCAAAGTTCTACTCCAAGTACGGTAGCTTTATAAATTATAGACTTGTTTAATTTTTACATCACTAATTTTGAGATCTGGCTGTGTAACAATGTTATTTAGTTTATGAGCGGAGCCAATAAGTATAAATTCTGTTTTTGCAACATTAAGATTCAGTTTGTTGGCTAAAAGCCATTCATTTATGCATGTGAGATCACTATATTCATGTTCAACTCAATTTCCTGAATACCTTCACCAGCTACTGTAAGATTGAGTAGATTGGTATCGTCGGCAAACAGTCGAGGAGTAGCATGATTTAAACATTCTGAAAGGTCATTTATATATATGAAGAAAAAGAGAGGACGAAGAATAGACCCTTGAGGAATACCACATGTATCACGCCTCACAGTTGACATCAGGTCACCCAACTGACATTTTTTATTACGATCAGACAAGTATGAACGTATCATGGCCAAGGCACGCACTTCCCGTTATGCCATAAAGTTCTAATTTTCTCAACAGAATACCATAGTCAATTGTATCAAATGCCTTCTTAAGATCCAACAAAACAACCAAATTAAACATTTTGCGGTCCATATTGACATACCAGCTGTTCGTACTATCTAGTAATGCCGAGGCAGTAGAGTGATATTTGCGAAATCCAAATTGGTGCTCAGAAAGTAGAGAGTTATCAGTAAGATATTGGTATATATCTGGTCATACATTATTCTTCCATTATTTTACTTATTGCAGGCAAAATGGAAATTGGCCTATAATTTTCTGTTAAATTCCGCGGGCCTTTTTTGTGATTCATATATGGAAAACAATTTGAAATTAAACCATTATTAAAAATATGCGTAAGTGATGGGGCAATAGTACTAACAGCAACTTTTAAAATTTTACCAGATATTTTATCAAGACCAGCGGCTTTACCATTGGATAAGCCATTCAAAAGCTCGACTACTTTACCCACTGACACCAGCTTAAAACGATCCATTTTAGATTCAGCAGATTTAACAAATGTTTCAAACGAGGAATTGGAATTGTCGATAGAATTAGGGAAGCCTCACATATCGATTTGAAGCCTCACATATCCATGAGAAACGTCACACATAGTTATCGATATTTTGTTCTTTCTTATAGTACACGTAAGGTAATTTTCTACTATTTTCTACGGTCGGCTATTGGCGATGCAAGGAATATGTCATCTTCTGCTGACATATCTTTTTTTATTAATATATATGAATTTCAAAATTTCCAACGTTTCTCAAAACAACTTTTTTTTGCATGAAATATTGATAATTTTAGCGCGTTTTTCTTGATAGTATAGAACAGTATGTATAGAACAGGTATGGTATTACGAATGTATAGACTGGTGTTTGGATCAAGTTGTTTTCTTTTTTATATTCTGCAAAGCTAGATGATTCCGAAATGTTAAGGCTTTCGAAAAAACTATCGAATTTTTCCATGATGTTTACAGAGAAACGTCACAGCTGCAACCCCCCACCCCCACCCCCAAACGAACATATGACGTTTCTCGTGGAAAAAATCGATATGTGAGGCTTCCCTTAGCTAGGTTAGGGCCAATGTTAGTAAACTATTCATTGAAGGCATTAGATATTTCTTCAGTAAAAGTAATATTAGAATCATTAATCTTCAATTCATTCACAGTGGTGTTATTGGGAGATCGGCCTAATAAATCATTAATTGTTTTCCATGCCTCTTTAGGATTATTTTTGGTGAGCTATTTTAGTACGATAATACTCAGCCTTGGCATGTCGTAAAGCAATATTTACCCGATTCCTGGATGTTTTATACACATCCCAATCTGCACTTTGTTTTGTCACCGGCCATCGCTTTACGTTTCTTTCTATCTCTATCAAATATAAGTTTTTTAATATCCGCGGTCGCCCACGTTACACTAGACGACCTTTTCCTAATATGTTGAATTGGGGCATGTTTATCAAGAACGTCCATAAATAGTTCCTTCCAACAGGCCCACATAGAATCAGTATCTAACTTTAGTTAGTACAATCTGTTTCCAAGGTTGGGTCAACAGATCCTCATTAAAGCGCTCTTCATTAAATCGTTTCATGTTTCTAACTTGGACCTTTTTAGCTTTTTTTGCGGGTACTTAAAACAGGATTTATTTTCCTAATACCAAAGATTTGGCTATATGGTCACTAATTTCTGTGGGTATTACTCCAGACTGAACGATTTTTTCGGGCATAGATGTAATATAATGATCTAGTCGTAATATAATGATCTAGTGCATGAACTAGTCGTTATTCGTGTAGCCTCAGTGATGAGTTGAGATATAGTTGATATGTTTCAAGAATACCTTTAAGTGTTTTAGTTGGGTGATTAGGAATATTTGTCAACATATTACAATTTCGGTCTCCTAATATGTGAAGTTTTTTATTTTCGTCATCAAATCATTTTAATCATTTTTTTAAATGTTAGGAGAAACTCAGGTGCATGTGGAGCTCGGTGGTCGATAGATGGATGCAACAATAAAGTTTCGAGAATTTGGTTTAGAAATTTCCAAACAAATTGCTTTAGGGGCGGACCATTTGACTTTTGAGGGGGGGTGGAAGATTTCGAAAAAAAATTTCCTGCAACCCAAGGAGAAAGAAAAAAAAATCATGCAGCACAAAATCGAGAAAAAAAAATATCATGCAAAAGAGAGCGCTCAAAAAAAAATTTTCTACATGTAACTCTACTGATGCTCTTCACTTCAGTATTGTGTCCACAGGCTTGCAAGATTTTGCATTTTTGAGCAGGCACATTTGCTTAAAAGAACATGGGGTGAACAGTGGATAACATCACAGGGATTCTACCGCCTTTGGAGCCTCTGACATACGATAGCCAGTGGTGTTCCCTGGCAAAATTGTTGCCCCCCCCCTGAGAAAATCTGGGCTTAAGATAATTATCCATGGCTGAAAACGCAGGAAATAGCATTTCCGAGGTTCAAATTTTAAAATTTTCTCGGGGGAGCATGCCAAGGTTACAGGTCATTCATATACTGTACCCTCCCCCATTTTCGAGTACTCTACTCTATCCCTGCATGTTTTAGGTTTTGGTGCAGTTATACATTCTTTGTAAGTAAACTTGCATGCTTTAGTGTGGGGAACATTAAGACATAACCATATATAAAATAAAGCACAGTGAAAATTCCTTGGCCCCTCTTGGGATTCAGTTCTCGGCCTCCTCTGACTGAAAACCCCTGCTACGTCTCTGATGATAGCTATATGAAAGCCTAAAGTTACTGTAAGCCGTTATTATGAGAGGCAAAAAAAATATCCTGCGGCCAAATATATTGGGAAAAAAATATCTTGCGCTGCACTTTTACAGGAAAAAATATCTGTCTCGTTCGCCTGGGCGGAAAAAAAATTCTTACACAGACTGAATCTTCCCCCCCACCCCCCCCCTCAAAAATCAAATGGTCCGCCCCTTAATATCATATCAAAGCGCTATAAATTGAGGTTGTATCAAAACGCTATGAATTGATTGCAACATGTTTGCAGGAATGTATATAGGGCTTGATGCGTTTTAACGTTCCTATATATACCTGCTCCCAGGCCTAGAAAATATATTTATCTTCCTGGCAACAAAATTCAAAAATTAAAATTTCCTGTGTAAGTCAACTATAAAACGTCGTTCCTATGTAGATTTCAGAGAACGTGTGGACTATGATGGCGCACACCTCGACTTGCAAAATGCTTAATTTGGAATTTTTAAACAATAAGTAAATTATATGGCGTCCTGTATATAAGAGGTGAAAAAATATTTCCTGCAAGGTGCAAGAAAATTTCCTGCGAAGATATTTTGTTAAACATTTCCTGGCAAGCGGTGCTGCTGACGCTGCCGGACATTTTCCAGCACTGCCTGCTCCAACTTTTTTGCAAATCGTTTCAATATGTTCATCCCAGCTTAGTGTTTCATCAAGTGTAATGCCCAAACAAGAGATTGAATATACTCTGGGAATCGGTTGGCTATTTAACATTACAGGAATATCATCGAATGATAAATAACGCATATCAGGGCACCGCCACTGTGATCTAAATTCCAATAATGGTTGTATGGTTGTATGTAATGAAGTAATTAAGAGGCTGTCTCTGTAAAAACCGGGCACCCAGTTCTGGAAGGAAATATGAAAGTCTTCAAATTTTTCACAATAATTTTCCTTTCAGGTACTTGTATGAAAAAAGAAATCGGTTTGCGTTAAAAAGCTTTTTTTGTAAAATTTGGCCCATCGAAATTTTACACCTTGACGGGTCCAAAATGGCGGCCTGAAACTGCCGTAAATAGCAGATTTTCGTACGACTCTCGCGAAGCAAGTAGGTAAGTGAGAGTCTTATGTATCAAAATATTTTAACAATCAGTGGTTATAGTTTCTTACAACAAACAATCAGGAATATCTATCCAGGATTTGAGGAGAAATAATTTTCTGAAAAGATACACTTTTACTAGTTTGCAAAGTCGCACATTATAAGACAAATTAAATAGCAATTTTCGTAAGTTTGGCACCTTATACCAAGTACACATTACTACCATTGTGAACCTAGAGCTGTATTTTTTTAACGGGAAGCGTAAAATATTTGGGCACTTGACGGGTATAGCCACAAATCATCTCCAAAGTTTGATAATTTTCCTGTAATTGACGAGTGACGACGCATGCGTTGCTAACGTAATTTTTCTTGAAAACTCTCACCCAGCAACATTGCTGGAAAAATAACTTAAAAGTCAACTTTTATTTTGCTTTTGTTTATTAAACGTTTCGCAATTTAATACGCAAATATTTTTTCTGTCGCGCTTGGTCATTTATTTTTGTATTTATTTTTACCGGTGGTTCCATGTTCATTGCAGGGGCGTGCTCAAGTTATGAATATCTTGAATCGATTAGCAAACGGCTTGAAATATCGATCGGCGAATACAGGCATTTGTTTAAACTGTAAAACTTATAACAATCTTTTAATATATCCTTTCATAAACAAAGATTACAATTCTGCAAATAAGTTGCTATATTAAATAAATGTAAAAATGTATGCTACATGCTAATTAGGTCGAGCATTGTCAGAAACCGGAAAGTGTCAATTTCTCTGCTGAATATTTTGACGCGTGGTATATCAATGAATAAACAATCGCTTTTTACACGCCCCCTGTGGAAAATCAGCTTCGGTTGACAGGGTTAGCGTGGGTAAATAAAGTTTATCTATCTATTTCAAATGTGACGTATTAAGCTGTTATATTCACCTACAGGTGAATATAACAAAACCAAAATTTACAGAATGGCGGCTAGCCGTTTTGTGGAAGTTACTGATAAAGAAATAAGCGAAATTAAAATAAATTCAGTCCTAAAAAACACATAAGGCTTGTGTAAAAATGCTAAAACTCAAGCTCAGTGATTATCGGGGAATATTCACCTCTTATAAACACACGCCTATATTACATTCCACAAACTTTTGGCATTCGTCTGAAGTACAAATTGGCACTATTCGTGGCAACAAAGCTACAACCCTACAACTTTACAGCTCTACAACTCTACAGCCCGACAGCTCTAGAACTCTACAGCTCTACAACACTACAGCTCAGTCTACAGCCCTACAACTCTACAGCCCTGTGCCTTTAAAACTCTACACTTCTACAACGCTACAGCCCTACAACTCTGCAGCCTTAGAGCTATACAACTCTACAGCCCGACAACTCTACAAGTCTACAACTCTAGAGCTCTACAACTCTACAACTCTACAGCTTGCTCTAGAGCTCTACAGCTCTAAAACTCTATACCGCTCTACAACCCTACAACTCCACAGTCCTATTTTATGGATTTCTTTTGCAAGCTTTAGCTGAACAACATGGGAACCTTGCACTTTTTTCTTTTTGGATAGATGAGTTGGATACTGACACAAGCGAAGAGGACGCTATTCCTTCCCCAATGCGTGACGAGGGCAAACCCCCATCTTCTCCAGTTGACTCCGAAATATCAAACAACCCAGCCCTGGCTAAGATTAATTCATACTCTTCGATATTTTCCCAAGACAAGTGGCAGCTTGAAAGACGCCCGCGAATATATACGAGTGGAAAATATAATGAACACATGGAAGACATCTTAGAACCGAATCCGCATGAAAGTCAAATATTAATCTTCAAGTCACTAAAACTTTCAAGCGAATGCCAAAAGTTGGTGGAATGTATAATATAGGCGTGCGTTTATAATTATCGTTCAAAAAGTCATTAATAATTCCGGAGCAAAACACAAAGAAAAATCATAAGCGTGTCGTGGTTTTACAGTATATGTGATAAAAAATCACTTTAATTTAGGCCATATAAAATAAATTCCTTGATTCTCATCACCGCCCGACGATATTTTGGTTTCCGCGTTGATATATTTTTGTATTTTGTTATAAAATATAAATTTACCGCCCGACCGAGCATCTTCAGAGATTTAGTTATTTTTATATTTTATATTGGAATTTTTGCGATATAAAATTGTTTTATCGTTAATATTGCAACATGTTAAGGGATGCTTGGAATACTGAAGGAAAAAATGGGCTTATAGCCTATGGCTTATAGCCTTATTACAACGATTTGTGTGGACCCTTATGCATGTTCATTAGCGCATGTGCAATTATCCACTTATATAGCGTTCTTCTATAATATATTTAAGGCAAATATAAAAAGACCTCCCTCTCCAATTTTTTAAATTTTAAACTTTTTTTTTATATTTTGACATAAATATAAAATATAAACCTCCCGCCTCCTGGGAGTTTTTAAAATTTAGCGATGAGAATCAAGGAATTTATTTTATATGGCCTTACATAAACTTTAGCTTTGATTCTCTCGGTTTAGACAAAGTTTATTTTAAAAATTATTTCGCAAATGAACTCGTATAAGATGAGTCGTGTTTTATATGTGATAAAACACTCCTACGCGTGCTTTAAATAGTACTTATTAATAAGAAAGCAATTGTTTATTGATATACCCCGCGTCAAAATATTCAGCAGAGAAATTGACACTTTCCGGTTTCTGACAATGCTCGACCTAATTAGCATGTAGCATAAATTTTTACATTTATTTAATATAGCAACTTAATTGCCGAATTGTAATCTTTGTTTATGAAAGGATATAAAGATTGTTATAAGTTTTACAGTTTAAACAAATGCCTGTATTCGCCGATCGATATTTCAAGCCGTTTGCTAATCGATTAAAGATATTCATAACTTGAGCACGCCCCTGCAATGAACATGGAACCACCGGTGAAAATAAATAGAAAAATAAATGACCAAGCGCGACAGAAAAAAATATTTGCGTATTAATTGCGAAACGTTTAATAAACAAAAGCAAAATAAAAGTTGACTTTTAAGTTATTTTTTCCAGCAATGTTGCTGGGTGAGAGTTTTCAAGAAAAATTACGTTAGCAACGCATGCGTCGTCACTCGTCAATTACAGGAAAATTATCAAACTTTGTAGATGATTTGTGGCTATGCCCGTCAAGTGCCCAAATATTTTACGTTTCCCGTTAAAAAAACACAGCTCTAGGTTCACAATGGTAGTAATGTGTACTTGGTATAAGGTGCCAAACTTACGAAAATTGCTATTTAATTTGTCTTATAATGTGCGACTTTGCAAACTAGTAAAAGTGTATCTTTTCAGAAAATTATTTCTCCTCAAATCCTGGATAGATGTTCCTGATTTTTTGTTGCAAGAAACTATAACCACTGATTGTTAAAATATTTTGATACATAAGACTCTCACTTACCTACTTGCTTCGCGAGAGTCGTACGAAAATCTGCTATTTACGGCAGTTTCAGGCCGCCATTTTGGACCCGTCAAGGTGTAAAATATCAATGGGCCAAATTTTACAAAAAAAGCTTTTTAACGCAAACCGATTTCTTTTTTCATACAAGTACCTGAAAGGAAAATTATTGTGAAAAATTTAAAGACTTTCATATTTCCTTCCAGAACTGGGTGCCCGGTTCTTACAGAGACAGCCTCTTAA
>CACRXK020014949.1:0-12649 GCA_902702795.2 Paramuricea clavata
GGACGCGCTGGTTACCACTTACCGAGGATCATACTTGAGTTTTCTTTTGATGCAGCGTTGTAGAAAATTACAATCAATGCACTGTAACTGAGAGCAAGAGCAACCGCTTGAAACATGTCAATCACAATAACCAACCAAGCTATTCTTGCGTACGATAGAGCGAAAAAAGAGCACGAATAAAGAAACATTGCCACACATATAGTCTTTAACTCTCCAATCTTTCGTATCACATGAGTTGATAGAAACATAACCGTCGCTAGTGAAGTCCGTCTGACTGAACCTGCGCCGGCAATTAATAACGGGCTTGCAGATAAACTGTGTAAGTACCAAAACTCCCAGTGCAATTGAAACGCTGCACACAATCCAGCATAAAACTGGACGGCGAACATGAAAATGCAGTGCGCATTAAAAACAACAGTTTTAACTCCGGACCATGTGAACGTTTTTTTTTCGTTGTACTCAAATTGAAACCAAGGAAGAGATAGCATCGAAAGTAAGAGCATAATTCCTCCCCATATAAAAACTATGAAATACCCATACTTGGTAACTCCACACATATTAATCAGAATGTACCAAGCTAGCACAGCGACAGACGGGGTAGAAAGAGCGCTAGCTATATGGGCCCACATGTTATAAGCGCCATAACTCGCTTTGTCTCCTTGAATGAAAGTCATTGTGGCTAGGTTTGCTAAAGACAGGTCTATACGATCAAAAAACTGCGTCAGAGATCTTGAGATTATCAGTATTAGGAATAAAGCTCTTAGCGAAGACTGTGAATTGTGAGTTTTGGAGGAGGGTTTGGCTGGATTGTTGGAATAGTTTGAGGGTAGAGAACTCCGTCGCATACGTTGTGTAGATAATTTGTTGTTAAATCTTAAGGAATGGTGAATCTTGGAGACAGAAAGGCGTTTTTTATCCTTCGAGTATTTCGAGAACATTTGGCCATTATGGCGCGAGGCAACTTGTTGTGCTGATGGAGTGTGGGTTGATGTGGAATATGGTTTGGAATGGTGTAGTTTTGAGTCGGTTATGCGGGTTCTAGTAGGCTTCGAATTCTTCGAGTGCACTGCCACGGTATTCAGTGGGCTGTTGCTCAACGGCAAATGAGAAATTATGTGGTGGATCATGAAGGCAGATGAGTTATTGGTGGTTTTATCGACCGAACTATTAATGAAGATATGTTGTTGTACCGCTTTAAGAGACTTTGTCGATGTAAAGTGCTTCTTGTTGCTGCGAAATGCATAGCTTGAATAGTTCAAATGCACTGTTCCGTTTCTAAGTTGTATTGCTTTCCTAGCAGACTTGAATGCTATGTATGCATGGTTTGGTATAGCATGTCGGCTGTAGTGCTGGTACAACCAGGGATAAAAGTGGTAACATACAACATACCGATGCTGCCAAGGTACCACATACTGCGACAATCTTTCTTGCTCGAAATTTCTCCCCGAAGAATAGACACAATGGTATGAATAGATGCGGTATTCCGAACAGTGCTGTCAATCCAATTTGTCCTGGGTTGAAACCAAGTTGTTTCATAAAAAGATTGAAATATTCACTGAACAGTTCCAGTGATCCTGCACAACTGAAGAAATACCATTTTAGAGCGACGGATTTTAGCGAGAATTTTACCATGATAATGACATATATTTACTTTTGCGACCAGCCCTACTGAATCGGATATGCGCGTCAGTGAAGCGTCGTACGCGACTTTATTGCAACCTCTAGGCTTAATATATGCATGCATGTAAAGTATGTTGGTTGTTATGTTAATCGTGAGTTTCGTTAATCGTGTTAGCTTGAAACGTTCTAAACTGGTTTGAACAGCTTTACAGGCAATCTCGTTCCCCTCGCCTGCGATCCTCTGGAAGAAACGTGAGAATCGCAGGGTCGCGGAACGAGATTGCTTTACAGGCAACCTCGTTCCCAGGCTTTTCCTGAGTACGGGTTTGCTTCCCAGGGTGCTATGACTATGTTCCCGATTTTTAAACCGTGATCAAACCTATCTCAATACAACAGATGTATGCATGATGTCAATGGTCTATTGCGTGAACCAGACTTCGCAAAAACTTCAGTATCAAAAATTTTCTCTTATAGAATATATTGGCGATGCCCACTAATAGTTAGTTGTGTAAAAGTGTGGAACATAATATTTTAGTTATTGCATTTTTGGAACAAATAATTGCTGGATTTTATCTCAAGTTTATATCGAGTGATAACTATGCTTCATTGCATTTCTTTGTTTGCGCAACAAGGCCGTGATAATTGCACTTGACGACACTACCATATTTAAATTACTGTATATAAAGGCGACGTTCCACAAAGCAATAGAGTAGAACTGGATATAGTAGCCAATTTTGAAAGCGTGAATATTTAGAACGAGAAGCGATTTTTAAATCTGCCAAATTAAACACATATCGAGCTGCTAGTTGTGTAAATTAGCTTAACTATATCAAGCAAATGACTTTGTCTGTGCCGGCTTGAAAGATATAGCTTTCTGCACTTCTTGTAACGAGGTCTAGAACGTTTCATACGCTAGATAATAGAGAGGTTAAGATACCCCGGTTTACGGGTACGAGTATCGCCATTTTGTTTACCAATTTTTGCTGATGTCAGCAATTTTACCCGTAATTTCTACCCGTTTCCCCGCGGTAAACCATGGTCTACACGTAAACGACAAACGGGTACGGGTGTTTTCTGTTTACTATTTTTGGGCCGTTTAAATAGTACAAATTTTCAACATCTTACCCAAATAAATAATGCACATTGCTGATCAAAGTTTTCAACAATTTATGGCGAACCTGAACAGCGAAAGTTGCCATTCTGTGATCGGTTTTCTCACGCCGGAATATCTTGGATTTCTTAAGTTACAAGTTATTTCCCGATTTACGGGTACGTGTATATCACCCGTACCCGTAAACCGGAATCGGGCTATCTTAACCTCTCTAATGAGATTCGATCCACCGGGATTGGTGCTTTGACCTCATTAGTTATTCACCAGCAATTTTAAGACGAAAGAGAGGCCGCTGTTGACCAGTCTCTATTCTAGACAATACGTTTTCCTTCTCAACAACAACGAGAAACTGCGATTTTAGATGCGATTTTCTTCTCCTGATGTATGTGAACGAATGGATGAGTTGGGAATGTTTAGATGAGGGTACATGTACTCAGGGTATTCATAACTTATTTACTCGTTCACATACATCAGGAGAAGAAAATCGCACCAGAAATCGCAGCCGAAAAATTGCAAGCGTAAACTGGTCTTTAAGGCCCCGCTCCCCCAAATCAATGTTGAGTTGGTGTCATGGTATATTACCAAAAAGTTTTTTCGGCGTTGTTTACAACATTAAACTGGGGGTGTGTGGGGGGGGGGGGACAAAGTTTGTTTTGCCAATATTCAGTAACTTTGTATTATTGACTTTGTAATATTAAATTTCAATTTAGGTATTAGTTTAATGTAGGTAAACGATTAAGCCTGAAAACCACTAATTTTCGCCCTGACTTGCTTGCAGGATATGTTAATTTTTACCCTCTATATTTCTAATGCCCGACACATACATGTGTTAGGAATACTAGAATAATACAATTACGTTTATAATAGAAAGAATTTGATCTTGGCTTCTAGAATATTCCGATGGAATATATCTTGTAGTGAAGAACAGTTCAATAATATTTTCAATCCGCACTAAGCTCTCGGGAATGGCAAATTCCTGCAGTCTGGGAGACTATTTGACAGTAATATCAATGAATACATTTATTAAAATTGTTAAGATTTGCACGAATGACAAGATTAGCAGGCCAGTATCCAATATAGTTTCTCACACATTAATTGGATGATTACGTAATTATACGAAAATACAATGAAACTTAGACAAAAACATAACACAATGACTTCTATTTAGTTTCCCAGACCATCGTATCTTCATAGACTATGACATAGGAAAAATCATATTTGAGATGGGTCATGGCACTTTAACTAGGTAAACGTTTCTACTACATCCCATACAACATTGCTGTTGTGTTAATACGACAATTTGTGAGACTAATGGAACATTGCCCAAGGACAAATTGATTAAATTGTGGTTAAATTATAACGAAAATTGGATAAGAGGTTAGCAAAAGTGTGTCTTGTAAACTGAATACGTAATTAGCCCATTGTATAATTTATGCATCGTGCTTAATTCGCTGACAGAGGTATCCAGTCTCTCTACTCTAGGTTTTTTTCTGTCGTTATCGTTGTCATTCCACGTCACTGTCTTGAGCTACTTTTTCATATTTATGCAGACTTGTTGAAAAGCGAATGTACAGAACTAACATAACCAGCACCACAGCAGATGATATTGAATAGATGAGCAATGCTAGCTGTGTGCCCAAGGTGTGGAAAAGAACTCCCATCAGACTCGATCCGGCATCAAATGCTACAGCGTAAACTGTCTCTTGTAGGCCTAAAAGCAGCATGAAAATTTTTTAACCAATTATCTCAAATCATTAATAATTCAGGAGGAAATTACCTCACATCACTGATCTCAAGACTAGTGCTGGACCACAGAGTACGTCATATAGAGCTCTCACTGCGGGAAAACCGTAAGTAGTTTTCACGGCGTATATCTGGCGGCTATGTTCTTAGCAAGTGTCTTAAAGAGAGGCATTCACCCCCCTGGAACATTAAATTTCAATTTGTTTTCAGGGCGGTGTCTTTAGGGCACTGGCTGAGAACATTGCGGACTGAAAAATCCCTTGCGCAAAATTAACCCGAAGTGAGACCTCTGCATGTAAGTACTCTGTGGCATGAATCAAGCCAATGACGGCCATTTTGGTGTGGGCAAGTTACATGGGAAAAGACATTTGCTTGACAATGCAGCAAATTTGCCGAAAATTTTGACAGACTTTGAAGTCACATCTCATTATAAATATTCTGACTTAAAAATTGACTGATTGAATACAAAAGGATACTTTATCCAGCCATAATTTTTAGATCAGTGGCCCATATTCTGGGGGGGGGGAGGGGGTTAGGTTATTAATGTGTCTGTATGATATGCACGCACGTAAAAGTGACCTGCATGATGATACGCATCATAGATATTTAAGAGACGATGCTGTCTGGTCACATCAGGATGCGCTGGTTACCACTTACCGAGGATCATACTTGAGTTTTCTTTTGATGCAGCGTTGTAGAAAATTGCAGTGAATGCACAGTAATTGAGAGCAAGAGCAACCGCTTGAGATGTATCAATCACGACAACCAACCAAGCTAGTCTTGCGAACGACAGCGCAAAATACGAGCACGCATAAAGAAACATTGTCACACATATCGTCTTTAATTCACCAATCTTTCTTATCACATGAGTTGAAAGAAACGCAGAGATCGCTACTGTTGGCCTTCTCACTAAACCTGCAGCGGCAATTAATAACGGGCTTGCAGATAATCCATCTAAGTACCAAAACTCCCAATAGGATTGAAACGCTATGCACAGTCCGGCATAAAACAGAACGACGAACATAAAAATGTAGTGCGCATTAAAAACATCAGATTTAACTCCAGACCAGGTGAATTTTTTTTTCTCGTACTCAAACTTAAACCAAGGAAGAGATAGCATCGAAAGTAAGAACATAATTCCTCCCCATATGAAAGCTATGAAATACCCATACTTCTCAACTCCACAGATATTTATCCGAATGTACCAAGCTAGCACAGAGACACATGGAATAGAAAGAGCGCTTGCTATATAGGTCCACATACGATAAACGCCATAACTCCCGTTTCCTCCTTGAATGAAAGTCATTGTGGCTAGGTTTGCTAAAGATAGATCTATACGATCAAAAAACTGCGTCAGAGATCTTGAGATTATCAGTATTAGAAATAAAACACTTAGCGAAGACTGTGAATTGTGAGTCTTGGAGGAGGGTTTGGCTGGATTGTTGGAATAGTTTGAAGGTATAGAACTCCGTCGGATACGTTGTGTAGATAAGGTGTTGTTAAATTTTGAGGAATGGTGAATCTTAGAGACAGATAGGCGTGTTTTTTGCTTCGAGTACTTCGAGAACATTTGGCCATTATGGCGCGAGGAAACTTGTTGTATTGATGGAGTGTGGGTTGATGTTAAATATGGTTTGGAATGGTGTGGTTTCGAGTCGGTTATGCCGGTTCTAGTAGGGTTGGAATTCTTCGAATGCACTGACACGGTTTTCAGTGGGCTGTTCAATGGCAAATGAGAAATGGTATGGTGGATCATGAAGGCAGATGGGTTATTGGCGGTTATATCGACCGAGCTATTAATGAAGATATGTTGTTGTACCGCTTTAAGAGACTTTGTCGATGTAAAGTGCTTCTTGTTGCTGCGGACTGCATAGCTTGAATAGTTCAAATGCACTGTTCCGTTTCTAAGTTGTATCGCTTTCCTAGCAGACTTGAATGCTATGTATGGTTTGGTATAGCATGTCGGCCGAAGTGCTGGTACAACCAGGGATAAAAGTGGTAACATACAACATACTGATGCTCCCAAGGTACCACATACTGCGACAATCTTTCTTGCTCGAAATTTCTCCCCGAACAGCAGACACAGTGGTATGAGTAGATGCTGTATTCCGAACAGTGCTGTCAATCCAATTTGTCCTGGGTTGAAACCAAGTTGTTTCATAAAAAGATTAAAACATTCAACGAACAGTCCCACTGATCCTGGACAACTGAAGAAATACCATTTTAGAGCGACAGCTTTTAGCGAGAATTTGACCATGATAATGGACATATATTTTACGTTCGCGTCCAGCCCTATTGAATCTGATATGCATGCGCGTCACTGAAGCGTAATGACTTTATTGTGACTTCAGACCTCTAATTTTAATATGCATGTAAAGTATGTTGGTTGTTATGTTAATCGTGAATTTCGCTAATCGTGTGAGCTTGAAACGTCCTAAACTAGTTTGAACAGCTTTACAAAGCTTTACAGGCAACCTCGTTCCCAGGCTTTTCAGCCGTGGGTACGAGATTGCTTCACAGGGTGCTATGTTCCCAATTTTTAAGGGGTCGTCAAACTTATATCTCAATACAATAACTGATGCATGATGTCAATGGTCCATTGCGCGAACCAGACTTCGCACAAGACCTATTTTAATAATCTCAGTGTCAAAAATCATCTCTTATAGATTAAATTGGCGATGCCCACTAACAATTAGTTATGTAAAAATTTGGAACATATAGTTATTGCATTTTTGGAACAAACAGTTGTCGGATTTTTTTCAACTTTATATTTGGTGATAACCATGCCTCATTGGCATTGCATTTCTTTGTTTGCAAAACAAGGCCGTGATAATTGCCCTTGACGACGACATTACCATATTCAAATTACCGCATATGAAGGCCACTGGCCCACGTTATACAAAGCAATAGGGTAGCATCGGATAGAGTATCCTTTTGAATTCAATGCTAATTTTGAAAGCCCGAATCTTTGTAATAAGAAGCAATTTTTAAATCTGCCAAATTAAACACATATCGAATTGCGGTTGGGGGGGGGGGGGATCGTCCCAAAACAATAGTACCTGCATCAGGACTCCGACAGGCGAGTACTTTGACGCGGTTAGCCTAAAAACCACCAATTTTCGTCCTGACTTGCTTGCAGGATATTTTAACTTTTACGAGTCTATATTTGTAATGCTTGACACATACATGTGTTAGGAATACTAGAATAATACAATTACGTTTATAATAGAAAGGATTTGATCTTGGCTTCTAGAATATTCCGATGGAATATATCTTGTAGTGAAGAACAGTTCAATAATATTTTCAATCCGCACTAAGCTCTCGGGAATGGCAAATTCCTGCAGTCTGGGAGACTATTTGACAGTAATATATCAATTCATATTTATCAATATTGTTCAATAAGATTTACACGAATGAGAAGATTAGCAGGCCAGTATCCAATATAGTTTCTCGCACATTAATTGGATGATAACGTAATTATACGAAAATACAATGAAACTTAGACAAAAACATAACACAATGACTTCTATTTAGTTTCCCAGACCATCGTATCTTCATAGACTATGACATAGGAAAAATCATATTTGAGATGGGTCATGGCACTTTAACTGGTTAAACGTTTCTACTACATTGCATGCAACATTGCTGTTGTGTTAATACGACAATTTGTGAGACTAATGGAACATTGCACGGCAAGGACAAATTGATTAAATTGTGGTTCAATTATAACGAAAATTGGATAAGAGGTTAGCAAAAGTGTGTCTTGTAAACTGAATACGTAATTAGCCCATTGTATAATTTATGCATCGTGCTTAATTCGCTGACAGAGGTATCCAGTCTCTCTCTACTCTAGCTTTTTTTCTGTCGTTATCGTTGTCATTCCACGTCACTGTCTTGAGCTACTTTTTCATATTTATGCAGACTTGTTGAAAAGCGAATGTACAGAACTAACATAACCAGCACCACAGCATATGATATTGAATAGATGAGTAATGTTAGCCTTGTGCCCAAGGTGTGGAAAAGAACTCCCATCAGACTCGATCCGGCATCAAATGCTACAGCGTAAACTGTCTCTTGTAGGCCTAAAAGCAGCATGAAAATTTTTTAACCAATTATCTCAAATCATTAATAATTCAGGAGGAAATTACCTCACATCACTGATCTCAAGACTAGTGCTGGACCACAGAGTACGTCATATAGAGCTCTCACTGCGGGAAAACCGTAAGTAGTTTTCACGGCGTATATCTGGCGGCTATGTTCTTAGCAAGTGTCTTAAAGAGAGGCATTCACCCCCCTGGAACATTAAATTTCAATTTGTTTTCAGGGCGGTGTCTTTAGGGCACTGGCTGAGAACATTGCGGACTGAAAAATCCCTTGCGCAAAATTAACCCGAAGTGAGACCTCTGCATGTAAGTACTCTGTGGCATGAATCAAGCCAATGACGGCCATTTTGGTGTGGGCAAGTTACATGGGAAAAGACATTTGCTTGACAATGCAGCAAATTTGCCGAAAATTTTGACAGACTTTGAAGTCACATCTCATTATAAATATTCTGACTTAAAAATTGACTGATTGAATACAAAAGGATACTTTATCCAGCCATAATTTTTAGATCAGTGGCCCATATTCTGGGGGGGGGGAGGGAGTTAGGTTATTAATGTGTCTGTATGATATGCACGCACGTAAAAGTGCACCTGCATGATGATACGCATCATAGATATTTAAGAGACGATGCTGTCTGGTCACATCAGGACGCGCTGGTTACCACTTACCGAGGATCATACTTGAGTTTTCTTTTGATGCAGCGTTGTAGAAAATTGCAGTGAATGCACAGTAATTGAGAGCAAGAGCAACCGCTTGAGATGTATCAATCACGACAACCAACCAAGCTAGTCTTGCGAACGACAGCGCAAAATACGAGCACGCATAAAGAAACATTGTCACACATATCGTCTTTAATTCACCAATCTTTCTTATCACATGAGTTGAAAGAAACGCAGAGATCGCTACTGTTGGCCTTCTCACTAAACCTGCAGCGGCAATTAATAACGGGCTTGCAGATAATCCATCTAAGTACCAAAACTCCCAATAGGATTGAAACGCTATGCACAGTCCGGCATAAAACAGAACGACGAACATAAAAATGTAGTGCGCATTAAAAACATCAGATTTAACTCTAGACCAGGTGAATTTTTTTTTCTCGTACTCAAACTTAAACCAAGGAAGAGATAGCATCGAAAGTAAGAACATAATTCCTCCCCATATGAAAGCTATGAAATACCCATACTTCTCAACTCCACAGATATTTATCCGAATGTACCAAGCTAGCACAGAGACACATGGAATAGAAAGAGCGCTTGCTATATAGGTCCACATACGATAAACGCCATAACTCCCGTTTCCTCCTTGAATGAAAGTCATTGTGGCTAGGTTTGCTAAAGATAGATCTATACGATCAAAAAACTGCGTCAGAGATCTTGAGATTATCAGTATTAGAAATAAAACACTTAGCGAAGACTGTGAATTGTGAGTCTTGGAGGAGGGTTTGGCTGGATTGTTGGAATAGTTTGAAGGTATAGAACTCCGTCGGATACGTTGTGTAGATAAGGTGTTGTTAAATTTTGAGGAATGGTGAATCTTAGAGACAGATAGGCGTGTTTTTTGCTTCGAGTACTTCGAGAACATTTGGCCATTATGGCGCGAGGAAGCTTGTTGTATTGATGGAGTGTGGGTTGATGTTAAATATGGTTTGGAATGGTGTGGTTTCGAGTCGGTTATGCCGGTTCTAGTAGGGTTGGAATTCTTCGAATGCACTGACACGGTTTTCAGTGGGTTGTTCAATGGCAAATGAGAAATGGTATGGTGGATCATGAAGGCAGATGGGTTATTGGCGGTTATATCGACCGAGCTATTAATGAAGATATGTTGTTGTACCGCTTTAAGAGACTTTGTCGATGTAAAGTGCTTCTTGTTGCTGCGGACTGCATAGCTTGAATAGTTCAAATGCACTGTTCCGTTTCTAAGTTGTATCGCTTTCCTAGCAGACTTGAATGCTATGTATGGTTTGGTATAGCATGTCGGCCGAAGTGCTGGTACAACCAGGGATAAAAGTGGTAACATACAACATACTGATGCTCCCAAGGTACCACATACTGCGACAATCTTTCTTGCTCGAAATTTCTCCCCGAACAGCAGACACAGTGGTATGAGTAGATGCTGTATTCCGAACAGTGCTGTCAATCCAATTTGTCCTGGGTTGAAACCAAGTTGTTTCATAAAAAGATTAAAACATTCAACGAACAGTCCCACTGATCCTGGACAACTGAAGAAATACCATTTTAGAGCGACAGCTTTTAGCGAGAATTTGACCATGATAATGGACATATATTTTACGTTCGCGTCCAGCCCTATTGAATCTGATATGCATGCGCGTCACTGAAGCGTAATGACTTTATTGTGACTTCAGACCTCTAATTTTAATATGCATGTAAAGTATGTTGGTTGTTATGTTAATCGTGAATTTCGCTAATCGTGTGAGCTTGAAACGTCCTAAACTAGTTTGAACAGCTTTACAAAGCTTTACAGGCAACCTCGTTCCCAGGCTTTTCAGCCGTGGGTACGAGATTGCTTCACAGGGTGCTATGTTCCCAATTTTTAAGGGGTCGTCAAACTTATATCTCAATACAATAACTGATGCATGATGTCAATGGTCCATTGCGCGAACCAGACTTCGCACAAGACCTATTTTAATAATCTCAGTGTCAAAAATCATCTCTTATAGATTAAATTGGCGATGCCCACTAACAATTAGTTATGTAAAAATTTGGAACATATAGTTATTGCATTTTTGGAACAAACAGTTGTCGGATTTTTTTCAACTTTATATTTGGTGATAACCATGCCTCATTGGCATTGCATTTCTTTGTTTGCAAAACAAGGCCGTGATAATTGCCCTTGACGACGACATTACCATATTCAAATTACCGCATATGAAGGCCACTGGCCCACGTTATACAAAGCAATAGGGTAGCATCGGATAGAGTATCCTTTTGAATTCAATGCTAATTTTGAAAGCCCGAATCTTTGTAATAAGAAGCAATTTTTAAATCTGCCAAATTAAACACATATCGAATTGCGGTTGGGGGGGGGGGGGATCGTCCCAAAACAATAGTACCTGCATCAGGACTCCGACAGGCGAGTACTTTGACGCGGTTAGCCTAAAAACCACCAATTTTCGTCCTGACTTGCTTGCAGGATATTTTAACTTTTACGAGTCTATATTTGTAATGCTTGACACATACATGTGTTAGGAATACTAGAATAATACAATTAGATTGATAATAAAAAGAATTTGATGCTGGCTTCTAGAACAATCCGATGGATTACATCCTACAGTCAAGAACGTTTAAATAATATTTTCAATCTGCACTACGCTCTCGGGAATGGCAAATTCCTGCATTCTGGCCGACTATTTGACAGTAATATCAATGCATATTTATTAAAATTGTTCAATAAGATTTACACGAATGACAAGATTAGCAAGCCAGTATCCAATATAGTTTCTCACACATTAATTGGATGATTACGTAATTATACGAAAATACAATGAAACGTAGATAACAACATAACACAATGACCATCGTATCTTGATAGACTATGACATAGCAAAAATCATCTTTGGGATGGGTCATGGCACTTTAACTAGTTAAACGTTTCTACTACCTCCACCAGCACGTTGTATTTTTATGCGCGTTTACTTTGTATGTGTCTGTCAGCTTGATAACCAGGGCTGCCGAGAGGGGGGTGGGGGGCAGGGGGGAGATTGCCCCGGGCCCCCACCTTAATAGGGCCCAACTTGAGAGCAAGAGCCTAAAATTTGAGTAGGTTCTTTTTAAATTGGTCCGAGCATTTTTGAAATTGAGGGCCTCTTACAGTAGCTTCACATGCAGTTTGGCTAAGGTCTAGTTGGGTGACTGATTTGGGTCTAGCTTGAATGATGATGTCATGGGGCCCCCAGAGAAGATTTGCCCCGGACCCACTGATCTAATAGTAGACTGGATATAGCTTCTCTAGGTGTGAAAAGTGAAGCCAAATTATATATGCGAAAATCACTTCCGGGGACCACGGAGCGATACAAATTACTATAGAAATGTATGGCGAACAACGTGAACCAAG
>CACRXK020014950.1:0-12648 GCA_902702795.2 Paramuricea clavata
AAAGAACTAGGATTAGACACAGTGTCCAAACATACATCTTTACATACAATGTTCCACAGTTTGGCAACACGATTATAGTACGAAGATTGAAAAGTGCTTGTTCTACAAATTTGACTTTGTAGAATGTACTTTGAGGTGTTACTCAGCCGAGTTCGACCGTGACTGACAAACGAGACACAGTTACTAACATCAACATTAACATAACCAAACAAAGCCTTGTACAGATACACCAAGTCCTTAACCTCTCTGTCGAAGGTTAACGGCAGAAGGTCCAAGGCCAACAGACGTTCTTTGTAGTTCAGCTCTCCTCTTCTGCTCATCATGATCCATCGCGTCGCCCGACGTTGCACTCTTTCAATCCGCTTTGAGAGTTGGATGTTATTTACGGGCGACCAGACTTCCGTTGCGTAGCATAATTGCGATTTCACATGAGTTAAATAAAGAGTTCGCCTGGCTTTCATGTCTGTCAGTTGAGTACATGTTCGTTTCAGTACACCTAACATTTTGTTAGCCTTGGAGATGACACAATTGATTTGAAGTTCCCATGAAAGTCCGGAGGAAGTGATGACGCCAAGATCCTTTTCACTGTCAACTCGAGTCAGACTTTCTGTTCCCAGTTTGTAATCATAAGTGACAGGAGATTTCTTGCGTGTAATGGTGAGTACTTTACATTTAGAAGCATTGAAACGGATGTTGTTTTGTACACTCCAGCAATTCAGATTTGTCAACGATTGTTGTAAACATTTGCAGTCATCAGTAGAGGTAATTGTATTGTGCAATTTAGTATCGTTGGCATACAGGGCTGTTTCAGTTCCATTTTGCACAACATCTGGGAGATCGTTAATGAAGATGACAAACAATAACGGACCGAGAATACTTCCTTGAGGCACTCCAGAGGTGACTGGTGACCATGTCGAAGCCACACCATCTACAACGACTCTCTGAGTCCTACCATTCAAATAGTCTGCAAACCAACCCAAAACTGACCCTGTCACACCGTAACAACGTAGTTTCTCGAGAACGATTGCAGATACAAGACGTCCGTCTGAATATTCTTATCTAGATCATGTCCAATAGTGTGGAATACTGATAGCAGTTGAGTCACACACGAGCGTTTTCGAAGAAAACCATGTTGAGCTTGGCTAATGTGATGTAGAATGTGGTCGTGAAATCTATTAAAGTACACACAGCGTTCCAAGACTTTATTGACAATTGGCAGTAACGAAATGGGCCTATAGTGGTCTACTTATGATTGTGGTCTACTTATAAACCATACTGGAACTAACCATTGCTCAATGTGTGCTAAGTTGCTTAGGGTCGAGAATCAATGTCACAAAAGAAAACGTAATATGGATACTACAAACAATTCCTGCAACAAGAAATATCTAACAAAAAATGAAGTACAGATACAGCTGGCTAAAGCACAGTATGATAGAAAGCAATGATGAGAGAAAAGTATTGGCAAAATAAATATCATGAACAAGCCATTGAAACAGATGATGAAGATAGTAGAGACATAAAATGCATGTTTGATGTTTTCAGTTCTTGAACTTTTTTATTAGATCTTGTGTACAAATTTTGTTACTTTTTATACAAATAGCAATAACATAACACAACCGTTGACATTGTGAAAATGTTATTAATTTTGTCTTTACAAACCTTTTATGTCTTTTAAATAAATTTCATGCAATGGTTCTCATCAGCACTATTTCTAAAAACCACATAGAATGGAAAATCCTAACGGCTAATGTAGGACACTTTTATGCAATAATTAATAGACGACTATAGTTGTGCACTAGAAAATTTGGATCATAATTATTGAATCCAAGCAATTATTTTGAAAATACTATATACTTAAGGTGGCTCCCTACAGTTCTCTAAAATTCTAGGTATTTTGAGTATCGTTCGCTTTGAACCGAATTTATATTAGATACACTTAAGACAAGGCAATATGATCATTTCCAGGAAAGTTCAGAAGCTGTGTGCTGCCATTTATGAACAAATTAAAATAGTGTTTGTGTTGCTATGGCAATCATGACGTTTAATCTTTTGCACTTTTATTGTCTAATTTCACAATAAATTGACAATATCTATATTTTCCTTCGGTGAATTTTTCTGAAATTTTTTTTGAAGATTTATGGTCCATAAAGGAAAAACATATCAAAATTTGAAGGGAATTTACAAATAATTTTTCGAGATATTCGTGAATGACGGTTACAGAAAAAGTTATTTGTAGAATTTCTTAAAATTTGGATATGTTGTACCACTCGTCTTGTATAACAAAAATACAAAGTTTAAAAAAATTTCACCGAAGAAAACACGAGAAAATTATCGCTAAAATCGGCGTGGCCAGCATGAAAAAAAATCGACTCGACATGAGCACGATCTGCGCATGCGTGTAAATTGTAGCGTGTGATTTATAGTGATTTCAACTTTTTGGCTTACAATAGATACGAAAGCAGATATTTCTGACTTGTTTGATATGAAAATAAAATATTAATCTTGAAAATAGTAATAAAAAACATTATTATAGGCATTGTATTAAATCCAGTGTTAGTTTACATTTGTTTTTGTTGTTAAAATCGGTGTGAAAAGTTTTCAAAACATTGAACTACAAGTTTAACTTTTCATATAAAACAACTCATAACTGTTTTATTTGATTTAGCAGATAAAACGATACCTGTAAATTGAATTGATTGACAGAACTTATATAAGTTTCGGCAACAGTTCACTACCGGTTCAAGAGTTAATAGAAGACAGCATCATTTCAGTTTGACAGCTCGCAAAACAACAAGTTGAAAATTTTGAGCAATATGAAAGACAACACTGAACGTAAATACGTAGAAACACACTAAAAGATACGTTAAACTAGTTAATAACATACGTACTGTTCAAATTCAGAAAAAATTAGGATTATAATGAAAAACTGGGGCTTTCTTTGTGGATAAAAACGCCAAATTTTGCCGAACAGTAAACACGACGATTCCACGCGCAGGTCGCGAGGATGAAGTCTGATCTATATAAATCGTATTTAAACTGTACTAACTGTAGGGAGCCACCTTAAATTAAAAGCATTTTACCGTGTATGACTAATTAACGGAACTGCGGATCACGGAACTGCGGATCACGGAACTGCGGACCACGGAACTGCGGCACTTAATAATATCACCTTTTTCTTGTATCAATATTGTTCGTTTAATAATTTAAGCGCTTTTAGTGTTTATTTTCGCGATTCTATTCTATGTAGCCAGGGGCCGGTTGTTCAAAGGTGAGTTAGCGCTAACTCTGGGTTAAAATTAAACCTGCTGTTTTAGTTTGTGTATTTCTATACGTCTGTTTATTTCAAAACATCCGAGAACTTAACTCCTATCGATCCAGTCAAGATCTCTGAAGAAATATTTCCAAATTTGTAGACAAGCTGTCAGGAAGTTTGCTTTGAATTTTAGGTTAACCTAGGATTAAGCTAACCCAGCTTTGAACAACCGGCCCCAGGATATCTGTTTAATTGTCAATAAAAATTGTAAACATGTCATTTCTCGATCTTCTTCAGCGTTTTCACTTGGAAAGCTCCATCCAGAAACATTTCAGAGTTTGGAAGAAAATTTTGAAGTATGTGGAGGCATCGCACATCAGTGTGACCAGATTTGGTAAATTAATTCACTTTCGGTAAAGTTTTGCCCATTTTATTAGAAATTTTTGGTAAAATTAACAATCCAAACTTTGTACTTTATTTTTAGAAATATCATTTTTGCACGCATCATACTTTTCAAAACTGTAATAACACAATGACAAAGGATTAGCAAAATTCGATATCTGTTTTCAAAGTTGTTAATATTTATATTCTATATTCGTCTCACGACCCGAGTAATAGAAAATACAATATATTATAATTTGGTATTCTTGGATGCTGCATTTTTATTTTTTTTTATAGCCACAAGTAGACTATATGTACGTACTTCAACCTTTCTACTTAAAGTTTTCAGCAACTAATTGACTAATGAGTACTTATACATATCTTACAATAACTACGGTATCCCCTGTTTTCTTAATGCATATTTCTATTCAAACATTTTCTATAAAAACAAATTAACATGTTAATACTTCTTTTCCTAAAAAATGCCATTAAATAGGTTTCACCAGGATATTTTCAACTAAAAATATACTGCCAACTACAGTATTTTATTTTTATGAGTTATATCGCTGTTATGGATTTGCAATATCTTGCAGTTTTGGTTAATAAGTAACGTAAGTAATGTACAGAAGCATATAACACTCTTCTTAGCATGACAATAAGCCGTATATATGGAAGTTACAATGAGAACACCGAGAAATGATATGTTATGATTTTTATTGAAAAAACAGATATACAAAATAGACCAGAATGGTGTGAAAATATAACAACTAAAAGCGCTTAATTTTCGAAGGAGCAATGTTTATACAAGAAGGAAAAGGTGATATTATTAAGTTACGAATGTTTCGCAATTTCCGCAGTTCCGTGGTCTGCAGTTCCGTTAATTAGTCATACCCTATTTTACCGCCAAAAAATCCCGCCAAATCATTGAATTGCATTGAAATGGAACTTCACATTCTATAATTTTTGAATTGTGGCAAGTTTATATAAATTTATGGTCAATTGTTTATTTCAAACTTGAATATTGTATTGCCATCGAAATTTTAATGTAAAATTTATGTCTAACTGACCATGTAAGTACTTTCACGTCGTTTATTTATATAGTAAGCGTTATATTTTAGTTTCTGTTTATAATAAGTAAAGATGTTTACGGCAACTTACATTCACATTTTGTTTTCAATCGTCTTTACGCAAAACAGGTAGATTCATTCTAGAAAATGAGACACCTATAATGTCTAAACTAAGGGCTGTATTTGCATTTGTTCGTACTTGTTTCTATCTGTATAATAATAATTTAATAAACAAAATGGAAAAATTTGTTATTTTTGCCTTTCGCCAAGATAAAAATCACACGAAGAAACTATAATATTCTGATATTTAATAGACTTCTTGATATCTCGGCTACATGTAAACAACTGAATATATAATGTCCATATTCTAAATATAAACTAATCGTAATACGTGCGTTCGTGATTAATAGACGTACATTACTATACCATTCCCTTTGTTTTAACTTGATTGTCAAATATCAAAGTGTTTAATTAAATTTGAAGTTATTTAGCTATTTCATTGTTATGTTAGTTTATTAGATTTGATGGATATTCATGTCCGTATCGATTCGGTGGTCTTCGAATTCAGCTTGATCTTCTTGGCACTTCGTTGTTTTCATTACTGATGGATGGCTGATTGTCCTGCGAGTTTTCCTCATAATCGAAACCTTCATCATCAGTGTCTTCTTCTCGTGGTATATTTATTCGCTTGAAATGTGACACGTTCCGTTTCGCAATATGACCATCTTTACTTTGGGCAAGTATCTCTGAACCAGTTTTCTTTATCACTTTATATGGTTTGTGATTAAAATTCGCAGTTAGCTTGTTTTTCTTTTCTTGTCTAACCAGTACATAATCTCCAACTTGTAGATCACTTTTTCTTGTGTTTCTCCTTTGATTTGCATATTCTCGGTTGCGTTCTTGTCGTGTTTTCTCATTGTCTCGAGCTTCTTTATGTCGATTGACAATCTTCTTGCTGTTTATAACTGGTTATTATATAATAACTGGTTTATAACTGGTTTATAACTTTTATCACTCGGTTAAACAACAGTTCTGATGGAGGTACTCCTGTAGTGCAATGTGGAGTGGTACGATATTGTAAAAGAAAACGGTTCAATTCTTGTTTCCATGGTCGTCCTTCGAGTGCCGCTGTCTTGAGTGCTTTTCCTAACGGTCGTATAAATCTTTCAACTGTAGCATTACCTTGGGGCCAGTAGGGTGTTGAAAACTTAGCTTGAATACCAAGGGTTTTCAGATATCGTGCATATTCGTCTCCGTTAAAAGGGGGACCATTGTCAGATATAATGGTGTCAGGAATGCCATGGACTGAGAACATTTTGTCAAGTTTTGGAATGACTGTTGAGGCTCGTGTTGAATGAACGATCTCAACCTCTGGGAATCTGGAGTATCTATCTACCGCCACTAACAGATATTCAGACGATGGTAGTGGACCATAAAAATCTATGTGGACAGTTCTCCATGGTAACTCTGGCATTTCGGTCATACGTAATGGTTCTGGAGGATTCGCCTGTCCGACAGCTTGACAAGTGGTGCACTTAGCAATTGTGTTTTTTACTTGGTTGTCAATTTGCGGAAACCAGATTTTTTCACGAATTAGAGACTTCGTTTTCTCTATTCCTAAGTGTGTCTCATGTGCTATATCTATTGCACGTTGTTGTAGAGCCGCAGGAATGACAATCCGTGCTCCTCGATGTATAACACCGTGTGTGGTAGACGTAAGTTCGTTTTTTTACGGCTTTGAACGGTTTTACAATTGGGGAATCCCATTTGTTTGTTTTAATTGCATCATGGAGTACCGTTAGTGCCGCGTCTGCGTTAGTTGCATTGATTATTTCTTGTAATGTCATCGCCTTAGGGACACTGTTCTGACTTATAAAGTTAATATATTGTTCCGTCATCTTCTCCTGTTTTCGTTTGCTTTCGTTTGTTGGATGACGGGGAAGATAGTCCGCAGGGTTGCTGGCACCTGATTTATAAATTATCTTAAATGTATATGGTTGGAGGCGAAGCACCCATCTTTCAATTCGTGCTGATGTTTTGGCTGTACGTTGGCCATAAATAATTTCTAAAGGTTTATGGTCAGTTATTAGTGTAAATTCACTTCCATATAGAAATAAATGGAAATGTTCAACTGCCTATACTATCGCTAACGCTTCTTTTTCCGTCTGGGAGTATCTCTTTTCTGTATCAGTCAGCGCTCGGCTGGCATATGCAATTATCTGTTGACTGTCTACGTCACCGTTTCTTGGTTTCTGAGAAAGAATTCCAGAAATTTCTACAGGACTAGCATCAACTGTTACAAAAGTTTGTTTGTTTTTGTCGAAATATGACATACATGGAGCAATTGCAAGCGTGTTTTTCAGCTTTTCAAAAGCAGTTTGGTGTGTTTGAGTCCACTCAAAACGAACATCCTTTTTCGTCAGGTCACGAAGGGGAGCAGTTAGTGTTGCAAAATCTCGAATGTAATTACTACTATAGTTGGCCATGCCAAGAAAGCCCCTGACTTCATGTGCATTATTTGGCTGAGGTGCATTTAATAGGTCAGCTACTCTCCTAGGGTCAGGATGAGTACCTTCTTTCGAAAAGACCTGTCCGAAAAATGACAATGTAGTACTAAGGAAATTACACTTGCTTCGGTTTAGTCGTAAGCCCTTCATTGCAAGGAATATGTCTTTGAGTGACCACTCGTTTATTTATTGCATTATTAAAGCTGGTGTTCCAAAGGCACCGTCACGCGTCATTGAATATCGCTCGTATAAATTTTATGATAAAAATACTTTCCTGCAAGATCTAAGAAATGTCGATTGGGCACCTGTATATGATGCTGATGAGGTTGATGATGCAGTAAATCTTTGGTGCACTCTCTATTCCAACGTTGCTAACCAACATGCACCTATAAAAACTCAAAGAATTAAAGGTTTAAAGAACCCGTGGTTGACTTCCCGTATAACAACGATGATGCATGATCGTGACTTCTATCACAAGAAAGCTGCCAAATCTAAATGCTCTGAAGACTGGTCGAAATATCGTGATTTAAGATGTCAAGTAAACGCAGAGATCAAAAAAGCTAAAGCTACATTCTACCAGGATTCTATTAATCAAAACAAAGGAAATCCATCAGGTTTGTGGAAAACTTTAAATGAACTTACTTGTCGCAGCAGTAAGTCTGGTATCATACCAACATGTATCGAATCAGACGAAGTTATACACAGTAATCCTACGTCGATAGCAAACATTTTCAATGATTACTTCACTACTATTGGATTGAAATTGGCTAATCAGATTAAAATCACAGTTAATACCCTTATTACTCGTATCACGCCTTTAACTAATTCAAGTTTCAGTTTTATGCCTATCGATGAAGATACTGTTCACAAACACTTAAGATCGCTAAAAACAAAAAAAGCAATTGGTCTCGATCATATATGTGCGCGTCTTCTAAAAGACAGTGCTAATGTGACTGTCCCATGCCTAACTCACTTGTTTAACAAATCATTATCTTCATCGAAATTCCCAACGGTATGGAAAAAGGGCACAGTTGTACCAATATTCAAGTCTGGAAGCAGGTCGGATAAAAGTAACTATAGACCAATTACCATCTTATCGGTGTTGAGTAAAGTTTTTGAAAAAGCTGTCCATTCCCAAGTATATAACTATCTTCAGACCAACAATATATTATCGGCTAATCAATTTGGTTTTCGTCCGGGTCTCTCTACAGATGTAGCTTTGACCCAACTTACCGAAAATATTCTGGATAGACTTGACAATGGTCTTGTTACCGGTGCAGTCTTCTTAGACCTTAAGAAGGCATTTGACACCGTCAATCACGAGGTGTTGCTTTCAAAACTAAAGTCTGTTGGTTTGGATACAAGTGCTGCTGAATGGTTTAGGTCCTATCTGTGTAATCGTGAACAAGTTGTCTCGGTCAACAACTCTTTCTCCGATTCTCGACCAATCAGAATCGGTGTTCCTCAAGGGAGCATATTGGGACCGTTGCTATTCCTGGTCTATGTGAATGATTTCCAACACTGTATTAAACATTGCAAAGTCATACTTAACGCGGACGATACTTTGATTTATGTTTCTGCGAAAACGGCTAATGAAGTTGAAACTTTTCTAAACGAAGACTTCAATCAGTTGCGGAATGGCTTTCATCCAATTTGCTTACGCTTAACTGTGAGAAGTCAAAACTCCTTCTGTTTGGAAGTAAACAACGGCTTAAATAATTTAATAGCATCTCCATAAAAGTGAATAATCAGGCAGTCGGACGTGTGAATTCGTTGAAATATCTTGGGGTGACTTTCAATGAAGATTTGTCGTGGAGCGACCATATCGAGAATATTATTTCGAAAACAAACCAGCGATTGGGTCTGCTTAAGAGAATCAAACATTTGTTACCAACTGATTCCCGACTGACACTCTTTAGTTGCCTTGTTCTCCCTTTATTTGACTATGGGGATGTGATATGGGGTGACAAAAATAATATATCATTGATGAACGATTTACAAGTCCAACAAAGTAAAGCAGCAAAAATTATATTGAACAAACCAATATCCTTTTCGTCAACAGAGGCTCTGTCAACTCTAAAATGGAAACGACTGAGTGAAAGAAGACGTGCCCATCGATGCATCTTAATTTTTAAATGTTTAAATAATCACATAAACTTTGACTTTAATTTAGTATATAATAGCAGTATTCTAATTATAATACTCGACAGAGTTGCTTTCTTCATTTACCCAAGACAAGGACAAATTGGGGTAAACATAAAGTCACTTATGCTGTGTATGACTATAACAACCTTGAGTCGGATTGTCAAAATGCCCAGACAATATCTCAATTTAAATCCAAAGTTTTTGACTGTCGGCCATGATGTACTATTGTTCTTCTCGACTTTTAAACTTTTACCAGTTCAGCAAGTATACTATTGTAATGATAGATAATTTATGATATTTTTAACTTTTGACCACATGTAAATAGATTAGATATAATATTCTTCACTTTGTATAATTCTAGTTCTATAGTACAGGTCCATTCTGAAAATCACTTCTGTGAGAATGCCTCCTGAATAAAGATTGTTATCATCAAAAATGCTGATATCAGCAAAAATTGATAAACAAAATGGCAATACTCGTACCCGTAAACCGGAACCGTGGTATCTTAACCTGTCTATTATTGTAATGTTCGTCCTTTCTTGTAAACGTTGATACGCTTTGTACCGATTCACTTGTTACTACGCGTCTTGTTTATAAGATTTTTAAAAGAAACAGTATTGTCTAGGACTGACCCAATATTAGCAAATATAAACATTTGATAATAGCCGAACAGAGAAATGCCTGTAAGTATAGAGGAAATTTCAGTTATTGGTTTATCTGGATTTAGTACATAATTCGTATTCGGTAATTATAGTAACACTTTAGCCATTTTTGTCTCTATTAATCATTATATTGTGTTAACATACTATAATGTATATCACAAATTTACAGTGTCAGATGCGCACAGCTAGACCGTCATTGGCGTCATACGAATAGACTACATTTTCGAGTTTTCTAGCCTACTTCTACTCACATTTTTAAAGTTTTCGTTGTGAATCACCTGTTTATCTCTAATTCATTAATCATTTACTACTTATATTTATTTGATAGTGTCATTATACTGAATAATGCGTTTACACACAAGCAATCCTGGATATGATACAGCTTGGCAGCTGTCCATTAAAAAATAACGGTACTCTATTTCACAAAGCAAAAATTTAAATCTCACTTGTATTATTAAGAATGCATATAAGCAAAAATTTAAAGCTTATTAATTTCAAAACGAAAGCTGTTTACAAAATTTATATAGGTGGTGAACACTACTAAACAGTGCTCATTGAAAGACATGTATAATATGGTGACATATAATTTGTCGTTTGACTTATCTGTGGTGTATGATTTTAATACCGTAGATTTTCAACAGACAGCTATACTTTGACATATACCATAATCGCTGGTTTCAGCAATGCCAAGGGCCAATTTTATAGTCTTTTGACGGGCTTTAAGTTTTTTTGATAAGGCCTTTACATAGATCAACAATCTGGATACAGTTGGCGATATTTCGGAAATCAAAAGATCTCGCTATTTCGTTGCAATTCCACATGCCATCAATAAATAAATTCTCTTGGTCCGAGTATCAGATAGACATTAATACTAAATAAATAACAACCACATTGTTCGGTCTAGAACCACATTGTTCGGTCTAGAGATATATATTTTCTTGTAGGTTTAATATCGCCACGCTGCACAAGCGGCAAGCGTGCTTTCTTTGGCAAGTCTATAAGTTGAATATTGAAATCTGATCCAACTTGCTTGAATTGTAACTCGACACCAGATTATAGAGTAGAGCGTCACGATATAAATATTAATTTAACTCAGGTGTTAAAAATCAAAATTTCAACTTTTTCCTCGAACAGGTCCGAGCGAAAATCGAAAATTTCAGCTCTTGATAAATAACCTTAAAAATTCAAATTTCAACTTTTATCCGAAGTGGTTCAAACCAAAATCGAAAATTTCAACTTTTCACAAGGGTTTTAAAAATCGAAATTTCAACTTTTTCCTCGAACAGGTCTGAGCAAAAATCGAAAATTTCAACTCTTCAACATAGCCCTAAAAATTCAAATTTCAACTTTTTCCTCATAGCGGGTCAAGCCAAAATCTAAAATTTCAACTTTTCATTCGCGTCTAAAATTCGAAATTTCAATTTTTTCCTCCAACAGATCAGAGCGAAAATCAAAAATTTCAACTCTTCCTCATAGCCTTAAAAATTCAAATTTCAACTTTTATCCCGAAATGGTTCAAACCAAAATCGAAAATTTCAACTTTTCACACGGTTTTTAAAAATCGAATTTTCAACTTTTTCGTCGAACAGGTCCGAGCGAAAATCGAAAATTTCAACTCTTGATAAACCGCTTGAAAATTCAAATTTCAACTTTTTCCCCGAAGTGGTTCAAACCAAAATCGAAAATTTCAACTTTTCACACCGGTTTTAAAAATCGAATTTTCAACTTTTTCCTCGAACAGGTCCGAGCGAAAATTGAAAATTTCAGCTCTTCATCATTGCCCTAAAAATTCAAATTTCAACTTTTTCCTCATAACGGTTCAAGCCAAAATTTAAAATTTCAACTTTTCATTCGTGTCTAAAAATCGAAATTTCAACTTTCCTCCAACAGATCAGAGCGAAAATCAAAAATTTCAACTCTTCATCATAGCCTTAAAAATTCAAATTTCAACTTTTTCCTCTCAGCGGTTCAAGCCAAAATCTAAAATTTCAAATTTCACAGGTGTCTAAAAATCGAAATTCCAACCTTTTCCTGGAACAGCCACGAGCGAAAATCGAAAATTTCAACTCTTCAAAATAGCCTTAAAAATTCAAATTTCTCAACCTTTTCCCGAAGCGGAACAAACAAAAATCGAAAATTTCAACTTTTCTCTAGGTTCTTGAAAATCGAAATTTCAACTTTTTCGTCGAACAGGTCAGAGCGAAAATCGAAAATTTCAACTGTCCAAAAACAGCCTTAAAAATTGAAATTTCAACTTTTTTCCCGAAGCGGTTCAATCCAAAATCGAAAATTTCAAATCTTCAACAACAGCCTCAAAAATTCAAATTTCAACTTTTTCACAGAAGCGCACCAACTATAATCGAAAATTTCAACTTTTAATACGGGTCTTAAAAATCAAAATTTCAACTTTTTCCTCGCACAGGACCGAGCGAAAATCGAAAATTTCAGCTCCTGATAAATTGCCTTAAAAATTCAAATTTAACTTTTTTCCCGAAATTGTTCAAACCAAAATCGAAAATTTCAACTTTTCACACGGTATTAAAAATCGAAATTTCAACTTTTTCCTCGAACAAGTCCGAGAAAAAATCGAAAATTTCAACTCTTCATCATAGCCTTAAAAATTCAAATTTCAA